>JAAEAF010001403.1:0-187787 GCA_011037195.1 Triatoma infestans | reverse complement strand
TTTCTCTAGGTCTGTTTGTGTGTGTCAACTACTTCATTTCTCTAGGTCGGTCTGTGTGTGTCAACTACTTCATTGACAGGTTCTCTAGGTCTGTCTGTGTGTGTCAACTACTTCATTGACAGATTCTCTAGGTCTGTTTGTGTGTGTCAACTACTTCATTGACAGGATTTTTCATTTTTTTTCTTAAGATTTTCTCTAAATTGACTCCAAAGATTTTCTTTAAACTTGCTATATCAACTACATATACAAAGTGCTACAACTTTTGTTTGAAACGTTTGTTTGGGAAAATTTATTTAAGAAGTTTTCGTGATTGGGAGGGGGAGTTGGGGTTATGTTTTCCTCTATTGCTATTTTGGTTTATTACAGGTCTCTATCATCTAAATAATACTAATTATTATCAAATATATTGCCAAAATTCCATGTTTGAAGAAAATCGGATCACCGGAAGTGCATTTTAATAAACCTGATTTTTTTTTCGACTTCCTCCATAAAGACACCAACGGCATTCGTTATATTTGGTCTATACGAACTGTACAAACAGTAATCGATCACCTTTGTTCGAAACTTGTTACCGAACTTTTTTACCGAGAAAGTTCATTTAAGCGTGTTTTATCGTGGGCGGAATAAGATTATGCTTTCCCACCCAAAAATCGTATTACTAAGTTAAGATTCTCGCATCCATATAACATTGAAGACAATTAAACATCTAGAAAATTAATCATTTATAGCTCGCCTAAATTACAGTAAGTGAAAGTCGTGTATGTGACGCGAAATTGTTTTTTTCGTATTCAGAAGGCCTCAAAATAAATATTTCCGGTGAAAATCTGACACGATCACAATACTTCCTCTTTACAACAGTTAGAGGAAGTATTGCGCGATCGTGGCAGGTTTTCGAAATTGAGTTTTCACCGGAAATACATGTTTCTGAGGTCCCCAGAATATGAAAAAATATTTTTAGCGAATGGTGTTGTGTGTGTGTATGTGTGTTAACAGAATATCTCAAAAACGAAAAGTAGCAGGAAGCTCAATGTTGGTATTCCGTTTAGGTATTACCACCGCATCAGACACGAATATTTCGGACAAAAATCATCAAAGTGCAACTTTACTAAAATTGTTTTTTCGTGATTTTCTTGAAAATGGTTACAACGATTTTTTTTAAAAAACTTGGTATATTATCTACACACATAAATGGCTATCACTTTTATTTGTAACATTTTCTCAGAAAAATTCATTTTTTGAGTGTTATGGGGGGAACTGTAGCGTTATGCTTACCATTAAAGTACCATTTTAGTATAATGTATGGTTTTATCACCTACATAATATTAATACACATTAGAAGTATTGTGTGAATTCCAAAGCTGAAGAAAAGTGGTTGACCGAAAGTGCGATTTTACAGAAAAGGTTCTTTAGTTTTTTGTAATTTTCTTGATAATGGTAACAAAGATTTTGTTTAATCTTGGAATGCTTGCTGCCTAGATAAATACGTATTACTTTTGTTTGAAACATTTTCCGAAAAAAAAGAATGTTTTTAGAGGGATATTGGGGGTTTGGTCAGTTCGTTTAAATTTAAATTTGCTCGAAATTTGTTGATTTTGACATAGAGCGCCCCACATAAGGCCGCTCAGGTATACACCCCGACTATAATCATAGTAACTTGGCCATTTTAGAGAAATTCTCTTGATTAAATTGTATTAGAGTAAGAGAAAGTGTTGTGAGTGTTTCACACCAGATTTTTTGTTGCGGTGATATTTAATACAAGTTATTCTTGAAGAATAGATAACAAAGCTAATACGATATAACTGTGCTGGCCATTGTTAATTACTTATTTGTATATATACTCGTATATATATGTGGATGTGTGTATGTTTATATGGCAATAAAACCAATTATAAAAGTCATTAAAAGTTAGATAGCAGTATCAGTAGGGTACCGTTACAATGTACAAGTATTATAGATAAATATTATACGAATGGTATATCTGTGGATCGGATCGCATACATATCTACCTACCACACTAATAATGCAACATATATACCAACTATATATATAAAATATAGTCATGTGCATTCTGTATACAGTGAGACAGACAGACGTACAAACGGACAAACATCTGTGCATAACAACAATAGTGTTATGTTTACAATAATAATGAACCACTTTGTATAATAATAACATTTAAAGCAGGCCACTGCTATCTTTATCTGTTTGTATGTTTGTTTATTGTCAGCATGTATTGTGCCAACCGATCTTGCATAAATAGAAATTGCAAAAAAAATATATTATCCATATCTTTCAAGTATGTAATATGATAGTTTTGTTCACGTAAACATTCTAACTGAAGAAGATTTACTTGAAATTAGGCATTTTTACTATTTCACTTGATTTCCACGCTTTATTTTAGACGATAGAACAGGGGCAATATATACTGTGAAGTTATTACAAAGGAAAAATCTAACATCATAACTTTTGTAAGAAAACTCTCTAAATTAATTTCCACTGAAAAATGTGGAAAAGTGTGTTCAAATGAAAGTGACATACTATAAAGATCACCAAGTCTTTTTTACTTTATATGTGACTGATTGATGCGTAATTTAAGAAGAAGATCGAAGAAGAACCAAGTTTGGGGGGGCGGGGGTTCTGAGGGAAGAATATCGTTATGGTTTCCTCTAAAGTAATACTTCAGTATAATACATGGTATAACCATCTACATAATATTAATATACATTACAAGATTGATGGAATACCAAATGGGGTAAATCGGTTAGACGAAAATGCGATTTTACAGTAAAGGTTTTTGAGTTTTTTGGAATTTTCTCGAAAACGGCTACAAAGATTTTCTTCAACCTTGGAAATGCTTGATGCATGGACAGAAACCAATCACTTTTAATTGAAATAATTTTCTGAAAATAATCTATTTATAGAGTGGTATTTTGTGGTGAGTCAATTAGTTAACAATTACATTTGCACAAGGTTTATTGGTTTTGATATAGAGCGCTCCACATAGGACCGCTCAGGTATACAAGTAAAATCTCCACCACCATTTTTTATGGCCAGCCTAACTAAACATTGTAATGCTGCAATTTTAAAGAAAATTTCTCGATTAAATTGGAGAAAGTGTAGTAAAAGAAAGTCGTGCGGGTGTTTCATTCCAGATTTTATTTCTTTTATTACTCAATAATATGGAATCTATAACAAAAACGAAATCTTAATTCTTGAAACGCATGACAGTAGGGCTGTGTGATTTGGTCACAATTCCAGCAAACTATGAGGTCGTTGATAATGATAACATCGAGCCATAATTTAATTTGATTGTGTCAGAATGTGTGAGGAACCCGGGATATAGTTAAGTCATTGTTCCTAATAATTTGTGATTTAGTGTGAATAAACTAAAAATTCCCGGCCATTTATTAATTAAATCAATATCTAGAAGTAGTTCTTATTATTAATAATTGATTACAATTTATAGAAAATGTGAATTGCCCAATGAATGAATCACTTGAACTAAATTTCCTCAAAAACGTTTGTCCTTAAACTTACAAAGATGGCGGAATATTTTATTTACATAATATTGGAAGGAAAGGAGGAAAAACCTTAACGACACAGCTACCCTCAATTCCCTCCTAAAATCCTGGGAAAATATTTAAATAAAAGTGATAGGCCTAGCTAGTGTTCCAAGGTTTTTAGGAAAATACCTGGAATCGTTTTTATTAAATCTGAAAAATTGAAAAAATAAAACAATTCAATAAAGAGGCACTTCCGGTTGTCACTTTTTGGCCAAAAACCATGGGTAGTCGGATAGTCTAGTGACTGCTAAACCATGTTTCAAGAGTTTCGTGTGATTTTTTTTCACAATCTATCTGATTCCGATCCAATAATTCCTCACCAGATTGAACTGGACACCGCTGCCAATTGTATGGATTTCCGCTTGGAAGATGACAAGTGATGGACCGTTTTCTAGAAAATTTAGGCACATATTGTAAAGTGGCACTTTAGGTTCATCGTTGCGATTTTCTTCAAATTTGGAGTTCGCCAGTTTTACAAAAAAAAAAAAAAAAACCGTTGGAGACATTTTTTGTTGAGAGAAAAATCGCAAAAATTGAGAACAAAAATAAACCATCAGTAAATCGCACTTCCGATTAATTAATATGGACCGAAACATATGTGTTAGCTAGGGTGGTGGTATCTAGAACGAATAAGGGATTTGAGCTCTCTATGATTTTTCTCTTTTTGTTCACACATACATACACACACACACACACACACACACACACACACAAACACACACAAACACATTAGTAAATCACAGTTCTCATTAGCTACTCAGCAGTGTGAGAAAGTAAAAATAGCAGAAATACACTCGATAACTTTGTGTTATAGATATTTAATGTAAAGGTGTATAAAGTTCAGTAGGGGAGGGGGGGTCAGTGCGGCCTGACCTTAAAAAATCGATATTCCGAGCCGGCAGAGGTTGATTTAATGTTTGGGGGAGTTGTATAGGAAGCTGGGATGCCGCTCTGTATACAGGGCCATTATAAACAGTCTGCTCTCTCACCTCACGCCATATTAAATTTATCTGCGTAAATACTACTAAGTTTGTTCAGAATCGGCCTCATCATTTTATCGTTATTTTTTAAAAGAAAAAATCTGTTAATTTTATCAGCCATTCGCTTTGGGTGCGAGTCAATCACACAATTTTCTCTTCCTGCAATAAATAGAAATCATGGTTGAGACATTTTCTCATTAACAAGGAGTTATTACTCAACATACAGTAGCTAGTAGTAATTTGATAATAATTTCCATTCTAAACTGATGGCCTCGTCAAAGAAATAAAAAAAAACTAATAACCTTAGAAATCTAGGAAATTACAGAAGAACCCCTTAATAATGATTTTCTTCCGGAGAGATGTTTAAAAGAAAAGCGATATATGTACCCCAGTTAGTATATCCAGTACGAAGAAAACTTTTTTAGTGTCGTTTTCTGAGAAAATTCGAAAAAACAAAAACTCAAAAATGTATTCTGTAAACTGGCAGCTTTGCCTGAAAGCTTAAATGTTGCAGCTACTCTGTCCGTACGTAAACAGCATCTTAACAATATCAATAGCTTAACGATAATTGTTATTCCAATTATGTAATAAAATCACGAAAAACTTGGAAAAATCTGGTGTGAAACACTCACACAACTTTCTCTTACTGCAGTTTACAAAATTTTAATTGAAAAATTTTATAGTTAGCATGTCGTCGGAAAAAATCGCGAAAATGAATAAAACTGTTCAGTAAAAACTCACCTCCGTTTTCTAATTTTTTAAACTCGGAATTTTGGTCAACTAATTATTTCTAATTAATTTTGTTTGGATGGTAGAATTATATAATCATCAGAGACATTTTCCGTGGTGGCCTGCTTCATTTTGTGGTCATCGACCGGTTTCGGGCATTCGCCCATCTTCAGGATGCGTTTTTCAGACAGTGTGCCAACACAGACTCGTACAGAGACTTAGTTTCACACTAACTAGTTAGCATCCTGAAGATGGGCGAACGCCCGAAACCGGTCGATGACCACAAAATGAAGCAGGCTACCACGGAAAATGTCTCTGATGCTTTCCAGCTCTGCGGAACCAACCACCACAACAATTATATAATCAACTATGATAGCAATGTAGAGGAAAACATAACCCATCCCTCGCCCAAAAGTCCCTTAAATGAATTTCCCTGGAGAAACGCTCAAATTAAAATTGTAGCTCTTTATATGCGTAGTTTTTATTCCATGTTTAAACAGAAAAAAATCATTCAGATTTTCGCGATCAGATTCAGATTGTGAATCAACAGAAACACACGCTTCAATGTTTAAAACATTTTTTTTCGTACTCAGGGGGGGACCGTTAAAAATTCAGTTTCCTAAATATAACAAGTTGGTGCAGTACTTCCATTTTCAGGGAGATGAGAAAGTAATAAATTTAAAAGAGAAATAAGAAAAATATAATAATAGATAAAACAAATATATAAATATCGGTTTGTTAACAGTAAAAGGTGACGTTGTATTAAAACCGGTGTGGCCAAAAATAAATTCACCTAACAGGTAGCGTGCCGGTTATCAACCTTTCATGCAATACCGGTTTAATATTTCCTATCTTGGTTAAGTCTGAATGAATGCAATTATAAGGCAGTTTATTGGTTTACATAACACTGTCTCTTTAGTAAATTGATTTTAATCGAGCCTACAGAGTTGCTATTGCTTTTTTAGAAAAAATTATTTAAAAAAACACTGAGGTACAGAATAGCATAGAAAAAATTATGTCGTGGAACTTCAAGCGTTCCACTGAAGTACCGCTGGTTTACTTTTATTTTTACTTCCTCTTACTGTTACTAAGAGGAAGTATTGTAATCATGTCCAATTTACGATATCACCAGAAATACATGTTTTGAGGTTCCTGAGTCCAAAAAGTGGAATTTTTAGGATCAACTTAGTGGTGGATCCCATGGAGATACCTAAACGGAATATCAAGTTTGAACTTTCTGCGATATTTGTTTCTGAACATTGCTGTTCCCATTGAGCATTGTTTCTGAGCATTGAGTAAAAATTGTTCAAACGGAAGTACCATTATACGTCATGGTTTCTTTTTCAATTCTTTGTTGATTTTCTCAAAAACGGCTCCAATGATTTACTTGAAACTTGGGATATTAACCACACACACAAAGAGCTATAACTTTTATTTATTTCATTAATTTTTCTATACTAAGTATAAACTTTGACGTTATAAATATTTAAACTAAAGGAAGAGCCAGTCATGTGAATGTTTCACAATACAAGTTTCTTTTCATCTATTTCTAAAAATGTAAGAATCAACTGTTTAGAAAGTATAATTAAATTGCACCAGAAGAATTCACCTTTTCAATGTAAAGTTTTATAACCGAAAATATACATTTAATTCATCAATCCCAAGATATCGTAGATTGGTAAATAAGTTGCAAGAGGAGATTGATATATTAAATATGTCTAGATATCAATATAAAAACAAAGTTGCTTCTTTACTAATAAATATGGATGAGCAGTGAATTATTAACCTAACCATTTTAATTTCAAAGTTCTTAATTTTTTCTTTATAGTTCCAATATTGCTATTTTCATAGCATCATCTTTCTTAAACTATAATAATTATCTTTTTTGTCTTAAGAATTAATTATCATTACCCATATTTTATTTGTTGCTACAATTTTCATGAAATTATACATATCATTGAATACCTCTCCTATATTGATGTCTATATCTATATATACCTATCAACTATTACAAATAATTGTGATAATAAATAGTACTTTAAAACTTGTAATCTAGTGTCATATTGTACTGACATATTGTACTGTATTGTGTTTATATTTAATGTAAAAGGATTTGTTCCGTACATATAATAAAAATAAAAAAATAATTAGAAAGATAAGAAATGATATCAGAAGGCAATTCGCGCCAGATATGGTGTACATTTCTGAAGAAAAATGATTGGAGAAAATTCCATAAGATCACCTTGATAATAATTTCATGACATCATTCTGAACCAGCAATAAATGATCAATTATTTTCCTGGTATTGAGGAAACTGTAGCAGATCGCATTATTATTAGACCATAGGACGACGTACCACGACAAAGCCATTGCTTTCGAATTATCCCTGGAACAATAATATTCTACAACGAGAAACGATAAATACGTAACTGGAATAGAAACTTTTATGTGAAACACACACACCAATCTCTCCTAACTTAATTATTAAAATAATAATTAGGGAAGGGATTAGCTCAGTGGTTAGCGTGCTGGACTCCCACGCGGAAGTCCCAGGTTCCAGGCCAGTGCTTACCCCTTAGATTTTTTCTTCCTAGTGAGCCTCTACAGCTCACTGTTCGGTGATGGACATGTTGTCTGTAGCGAGAGAATATTGTCTGGAGGCCGGCAGTGCACTGAGAAGGCTCCGGGCGCCAATAACCATAGATGTTGACGCGCCTTAAATTAAAATAATAATAATAATAATAATGGTAAAATTTTCTTCAAACTTGGAATCTTTACTAAAGGTTTTGTTGGCCTTAGTATTACATATAAATAATGTAGGTAGTGGGGGTAATATTGTTGGCCTTAGTATTACATATAAACAGTGTAGGTAGTAGGGGTAATATTGTTGGTTTAGGGGGAATGGAATAGAATGTGTCTACTCTGTTTGATAGTACTAAAGTTAAGCCTCTGAAATGAAAAAAATTTGGGATTTCGGGAACAAAATTTGTCAAACAGAAGAGATAGGTTTATATATGGAGGGGAGCTCACACACGTCATCAACCTTACTCCCTACCACCTTTATTTAGTATATATATTGCTAGCCCAAATAAAAACGTTTGTCCAAAATTTAAAAATAGACTTCCAGATGGAATCGAGCTTGAATTGACAAAGTTGTAGACCACAGACGATAAATGGAGATTCGGTAGAGAAATGAGAACTAGGTCTTAACCATTAATAGTACGCACAATGACGTATGTACGTCTCAATCACCTAACGTATGTATGTAAGTATGTAATAATAACATGGAGAAAAGAGCCCTCTGGAAAAAAAGAAAAAGACATGTGGGCTTGGGAAAACTGAACGTGAAAATGTGTATGTGTGTGTGGTAAGAGCGCGCTCTTTGTAACAATATTGAACTAGTAACAAACAACTAACTAACAATAACATCCAAAAATCAAAAACCTTCATAAACAACAATATAATACTGTTGTCATACCTGGTCCATAGATAGATAGATAGGCTAGCTCGACCTAGTGTGTAACACAAAACTATCTCTTATAGATTGGTACACCTGTATCAGTTTGCCTGTGTGTATGCCTAGCATTCACAACTGCATTCTATATCTATTTATGTGGAATATCTAAATTACAACACGTCACTTTATTTATATCTACTTTCGGCAAGCAAAAATTACGCATCCGATAGGCTGACAAAAAATATAAAATAACTGATAAGACAGTATATATATTGACTTTTTTGTACTCCGATTAATACAATGATATGTATAAAATAAGAATTTTTTTATTATTCAAATTTCGCTTATTTGTCCTAACATGATGGTGGTGAGGAGGGGGAAGTACTAACCTACCAACCCGAACAGGAAGTGAAGAGTGCGCACAAACCTGGAAACAACCGGTAATTTTTTGGAATATGTACTACCGTCAACCCGCTCCTCATATACACGGTGTCCCCTGGTGTATAAGAGATGTATTTCTTTGGCCGTAAGGTACGATTGGCTGGAAAGAGCATGTCTATGCATCTCAATGGGGAGGCCAGTTCGAGCAAGATCTGTAATTAATAAGGAGTAAAATTTATAATAAAATAGTACTTTTCTTCTTATTCAATCAAAAAACCGTTATAATATCATTTTGAAATTTCTTATAAGAATCATGTTTTCATTCATAACGTGTAAAATATCGCTCACAGAAAAAAACCGTTCAAGTAAATTTTTCTTACAAAAAATAGAGGAATCTATTTCTTAAATAAAAACTCCCCTCCCCATTTCAAAAAAGAAGTTGGTGCCTGTATCTCGCTTCTGGAAGCACCAAAACAAATTTGCAAATTAAATTTGGATTTCTAACAAAAAACTAAGGGGACACGTATTTTTTAGTTTTTTTCTAGCTATCTTAGTTTCCGATAAAAAGTCGTTGTCCATATACCATGGGACACTCTGTATACATCATCTTAAAGATCACAACAATTGCAGGTAACTCTCTGAGAGGGAGCGAGTGACAGCTATATTAGGCTATGGAGGAGTGACAGCCATATTAGGCTATGGCGCACTATTTTCGAAATATCTATGCAAATATAAAATCCTTGGAACAGAACTAAATATTTTCGTTTAAAATGATGAGGTTGCCGTCAGTTCTTGTTCCAAACCTGCTTTACACTATTTGCAATATTACTTTTCGCTAACCTTACAACTCTCAGCCCACAGATCTTTTATGAACTCCTTAATAACAATTTTTTTGGTGGAAAAATATTTCAAAGAGATATGTAGATAATTAGGTTATCGAGTTTAAAGAAAATCTTATAAGAGACAAGTTTGAGAAGTGTATTGAGTAAATTGGCACTTAGTAAGAGAAAGTAAAAATATAGGAGAAGACCTGTGATTATCTTTCAAACCAATACAATTTATTGGAAATTAAATTTAGGTCGTTACTGTTCTCTATTTTATTGCTACGGTAACGAGTGGATAGGCTGGTGTGCCGGCAGAGATCAGCACTTGATAATTGTGTTGGACACTCCGATCATTGAAGAACTTTGTTTCAACTGGTTAACGTAATAGTTTGGATTAAACTATCGATTATTAACAATAACTAGTATTCATCATAAAATATACGTAATTATACTGAGAAATGTATAATTATAGTTTACTGGTAATATTAAATATATTTTGTGTGACCATTGAACGGTGCAAGGTTGTTCACGATTCTTCCTCCCCCAACTATCTGACTGAGGTCATCTATTTATATTTTGCATCATCTCCCATCATCATCGTGTACTTCACAATGCCATTATATTCCCTCTATGTTCCCATAGCTTCTTCTTCTTCTTCTTCTTCGTTAATGTATTCATTTATGAAAATAATATATTTATGGAAGGAAGCATGACCACGAAATAGATAAATGATGACATATTTCTATAAACACTTGTAATGAACGGGGCCAACGAGCTCCACTGTGCTGGAGAATTACGTAAAACAAACACTAACAAAGGAAAAAAAAATAAAAATAATATTGAACAACAAGTAGTTGGCAAAGCAAACAATAGATAAACTAGCGGCAGTTTTGGTTAACACATAGCAAATTTTTTTGAGGACATCATTTTGCTTGGTCATGACTCTATATATATAGATTTATAGATATATCTCGGTTCAACGAATTTTTATTCAACTATAGAACAAAATCAATCTTTTCATGTTTGAAAGGAGCCAACGGTTCACAGCATCTACGGATCTGACCGTTAAAGGAAATTCTTGGCCAGGGGAGCAAACAGTGGCTATTCTTCTCTCTTCTCCTTTTTGAAGGAGCTGACTCACTTGGTTCCCTTGCCAAAAATTGAATCAAAATTTGAATTGTCCCTTGCAAACTGTTGTGTGAACTCCCCGGACTGCACTGAAAATATACTGAACGCCACCAAAAATAGCAAATATTGGGTCTGAAATATTACTATGATTTTCTTTTCTACTTTATGCGGTTATAAAATTAGATATACTAGTTGAGACAATTGATTACATTGTCGTCCAGAAGACTGCAGAAGACTGCAGAAGACTGCATAAAGTGATACGTTTAATGAAAATCGTATTTGCGAAAAACTGAAGAAAAAATATCATTTAAGTTGCACTTCCGGTTGATGGATTTTGACCGAAACTTTCATGTCAGAAGTGGTGGTGGTTCTTAAGCGGAATACCAAGTTTGAGCTTCCTGCGATTTTTTATTTCTTGAGATATTTGTTCACACACACACAGACACACACATACAGACCATCGCTTTGAACCATTCGAAATACAGTTTGCCGTAATTAGTGGCCTCTAAAACATGTATTTCCGGTGTAAACAGATTTCGAAAATTTGTCACGGATCGCTCTTACTTCCTGTTACCAGGAGTAAGAGAGATGAGGAGGCAGAGAAGAATGGTTACATTCACTTACACTTGGCGGAGGCGCAGTATCTAGGAAAAGAGCATCTATGTCATCGGGTGGTCGCAACATTGATTAGAGGGAAAGGGAAGTGAAGGAATGTCTTGGAGGAATCCATAGGACCTACCAGGAAATATACAATCTGTAGATGGGAAGAGCACGCGGCAGGGTAAAGTGCCAACAAATCCTGGGAAGTTGTTATGTGCTAGTATATCGAATATGAGAAAAAATCTTGGAAGCTGTTTCCAAGAAAAATCACCTAGAAAACAACCTAGAAAAGCCAGCTGCAAGTCGTTAAAAACCAATTTTCTTCAACTTGTTACTAATGGCCAGATCCTTAGTGAGGGTCCCGTGGGTACGGTTTCCACAAACGGTATATCAAATTGTAACTTCCTGCATTTTCTATTTTCACTTACTGCTGTTAAGAGAATTACCAAGATCATGTCAAATTTTTGATATAGAATTATTCCCGGAAATACACGATTCAAGTTCACCTGTGTGTGCGTGTGTGTGTGTGAAGTGGAATCTCAAAAACGAAAACAGCAGTAAGTTCAAACTTGACGTTCCGTTTGTTATCATACAGGAAGTTATGTGTCTAAATTTCTCAACCGGAAGTACCATTTTACTGAATAGATTTTTTTAGCTTTTTATTACATTCTCGAAAACATGTGCAATGATTTTCTTTAAACATGGTATCTATCTACTATATATATTCAATATTAAAGAACTATAACTCTTGGCACATCTTTCCAAGAAAATTCATTTATGGTGGTTTTCGGAAAGAGAGAAGCTGTGATCTCATCAAAAAAAGTAATTTTATTAAGTTAGATTCTCCCATTGATATAACATTGAAGACAACTAAATATTTAGTTAGAATTACAAGTTTGCAAGAACATTAGGCACTTATGGCCATGCAAACGGTCGTGAGAGAAAGTCATGTGAGTGTTTCATATGAGATATTTATTTTCTCTGACCGCCGGTGAAAGGTTGCATTGTGATCGGGTCAAATTTGAGTTTTTATTGGAAATACAAGTTATATATTGCTATATATTATATTGTAGTTATTTTGTTATTGTTAGACATGTTATATGACAGTATATATATATATATATATATATATACATTATTGTATTAACAGCAGTATGAGAAGGTGGTGTGTGGGTTTCACGTTAGTTTTCGTTTTTGTGGAACACAGAGAGAGCTGGAAAAGGAAACTACGAAGCAGTAGCTGAAATGATGTGACGAGCAATTAGTGTGCGAACATAATGACGGGCAGGCAGTGTTACGTGAGTGTTCTTGTCGAATTCACAGACTGAAAGACACCGTGGGCTTCTCTCTACCATCTAGAGTACTGTGACCCGGAAATATGGTTCCTGGTTTGAAGAGCTCGGCCGGCCACTCCCCCCACTATACCACTCATTACACTTGATGAATCATACCTCTCCCTGTACGGCGGCAGTCCAAGGTCCCTCAAGGACGTACTTTTTCTATCTGGCCGAGCATCATCGGCCAACCAGTTCATTTCTCTCTCTCTCTCTCTCTCTCTCTCTATCTCTCTCTCTCTCTCTCTCTCCATTCATCTTTATATCTGCCAGAGTACAGCTCACTAAATAAAACAACCTTCTTATTTTGATGGCGGTGGTGTTTAAAAAAAATAAGACATTCACGAATCTATGTGATCACCGTATAAAAACTGAAATTGCTATTTTGTCGCTCTACTGGACATTAGAGTTTTAATGATTATTTTTTTTTTGTTATTTATACTTTCTCTTACCACTGTAAGAGAAAGTCTTGCGAATTTTCTAAATTGCATTTTCATCGGAAGTATACATACTTTGACGTCCAGCAAATATTTTTTATTGAATGGTTCTTGCGGGAGGGACTATGTGAAGAAAATGTTTGGTAAAAGCAAAATCGCACAAAATTGATATTGCATGCTTAGAGGTGCCGCCGTCGCATCTGACCCTATGGTTTCCTTCAAAATCCGTCAAATAGAATTCTTGCTTCCGTCAAATAGTGACCTCTTTTCAGTTTTAAACGATATTCTAAAGACGACTCCAAAGAGTTTGTTTTTTAAAACATTTGGCATTTTAAACACATAAATGTTGAGGATTTTGTAAACATTTTTTCCCGGAAAATTAATTCCTGGAGGTTTTCGTGGAGCGGCGATGTTAAACTTTCTTGTAAAGTGCCACTTCAATGTTATGTACTACTTCACCATCAGTATAATATTAGGGCACATTGAAAGCTTTTGCTAGAATTACATGTTTGAAGAAAAAATCGATTAACCGGAAGTTCCACTTTACAGAATAGGTTTCCCAGTTTTTCGGAATTTTCTCGAAAACAGCTTTAGTCTTAATGTAAGTACGCATATAGCGAACGAATTCGGTAAAAGTTTGTTTTGCTGTCCACATTGCATACGAATACTGTAGTAATCATTTGATTATTTTTGCAGGTATTTAGCTATATTTTAGTGTATATTAAAAATGGATCACACAGTTAGCATGATTTATTGAAAGTGCGTCATACATTATTAGCGTGAGGCAACAAATGCGTCACCGAGGCAGAGAAGAAAACGCCGCTGCCTTCTTTGTTAAAAATGGAAATCTGATGTCAGTTCGTTCACGTCTAACCCAGTTAGTAGCGAATCCATTTTCTTTTATTTAAACATTTTTCTGGAAAAAGTAATTATAGGGGATTCCAAGAGAACAGCAACGTTTAGGCTTTCCCTCTATGACGCTTTCCCAGTAAATGTATCACCTGGTGGGAGGCAAGGGAACTAACGTTTAGTAAACAGTCCGACTTGTAAGAATGCTTGTCAATCAGAAGTGTGAGAACTGCAGCAATAGAAAGTGGTGTGAGTGTTTTCAGTTCAGGATTATAAATTTGATTTTCCTGCGAACTTTCGTGTTTGTAAATTATGTTATTCGCCTGGGCAAAATAATTTCCGCACAATTATAAATTTCACCTTAATGTTAGTTCTTGAACGATCCATGTTCTTGAAGAGAACCAATTAACGATCCATTATTATTTTAATAAAGGAAACACGCTCCGAGGAAGGTAACCACCCACTTCCTATTCGGGCAATAAATTTTATTTGATATATATATTACGACGTGCTGTATACTGATTACGTAAACATTTCCCAAAAATGTGAACGATCTCAAATATTTGATTTAGTTGGGGAACGAGCCTGATCTCCAGTGTACGCAGGGTACAAAGTGGTGGAAAAACGAGCCCAACTAGGGGGTGAGCTTGCTCTGCTAACAATACTGGAGAATGCATAGTATGCGGTGGTGGCCCAACCGTGGCGCTACTGCTGGCATACTTACGAACCACCGCGATATACATATTCTCTTGGCTACAGACAAAACATAACATTATAGGATGTTGCGCAACTCTCTACAAACAGATACACAATGCTAAGTGCATACCACTTGGCTGTATGTCATCACCGAGCCCTTCAAGTTCTGCCTCTTCAATATTCTCCAACTTATAAAACAAAAATCCGGTCTAAAACCCTCACATCACTTTCTCTTATCACTGTTATTATTATGCAACATGATTATTCTTTTTTAAATTTCAAATTTTACTCATTTGACCCTAACATAAATATAGACGTGGTTGTGGTGGGGGGGGGGGGGGCGGACACAAACTCATAAAGTCCAATTTCTGAAAACTACATTTTCATGGTCAGCGGCCCTCAAAAATATATTTCCGGTGAATCGAAAATTTATCACGATCGCAATACTTCCTCCTTCTCAATTGCGACAACTTCTTTTATGACACATTTTAATGATTGTTTAAACAAGAGGAAAAATGGTTATTAAATTGAAATGGACTCTGTCTGAACATGGCTGCTTCTGCTCAGAGAAAGGAGAGAAAAGAAAAAATAATTAACATATTTTCAAAGCAAAACATGTTACATTTTTGGTAGTAGGATAGGAGGAGGGGACTAAGATCTCATAAGCGGCAGCCAATCATATGAATGGTAAATTAGGTACCACCCTAAAATAGGAAGTAGGTCCCAGGCTCTCCTGCTTGTTCTAACTACCTACTTCAGGCCAGTGCTGATTTAGCAATCAAGTCAATAGTACACTGAAGAAGCCTATTGCAATATGAGTGAAACGTCGATTTATAACAAAGCGCTAGACATGGTCTTAAGACCTAAATGTTTTGCAGTAATTGGTTTGTTTATGTGTAATTGATACAACACTAGGTTTGAAGAAATAATTTTTTTCATCGCAATTTGACCCCGTTAAAAATCGCAAAAAAAAATGGAAACTTCCTATCTGTGAGTGGTACTTCCGGTTAATAGATTTTGACAACACTTACCGTCAGACCCATAGCAACACCAAAACAAAATATCAAATTCCAGCTTTCTGCATTTTTCCACACGAACTCAGAGGGCAATCACCCTAAAATAATTTTTTCTTACTCAATAGACCATGAAACTTGTATTTCCGGTGGACATTCAATTTTGAAAATTTAACAGGTTCATAATTCTTCATCTTACAGCAGTTTGAGCAACTAATATTTGTAAGACTCGATTATTAATCCTAATCCGTGTAGAAAAAAATAAATCGTCAGATTTTTTTCTTAAAATGTATAATATTTGATTGCATGTCTAGTTCCGATATTGCGCATTTATTATCGTTGACTTTTTTTTTGTTTTGTTACTTGTTTATAATTCTAATAGACAAATTATTTGTGTTTATTTGCATGCCATGCCAAAGTTAATTACGTGGCTATATCATATCATCAGTGGATGCAGCCTTGAATTGAAATCTCTGCTCAACTAAATGATGTATTTGCAGATACTTTGCAGTAAAGAATGTTGAAAGGAAAACAATTAATTACCATAAAATAGTTTACTCAATCTTGTAAACTCAGAACGGATTATACGATTTATCGTATGGACACGTAGATGATGCGATATACCATGCCAATTGTAACGGCAGTGGCAGTTGAAGACGCTTGAGGAAGTGAACCATTAAGGATGTTAAATAGTTGAATATAACTGCGATTGGGACGTTATGATGCTCCAAGAACGCACTCTCCTTGAGTTGAAAACCTTGAGTTCTTCTTTTCAACTGCGAGAAGGGCAAATATTTCAAACCTGCATATTCTGGCTATTGTTCATCTGCTTAAGCACGTTAATGGATGTTCATGTTCGATAGTTTCATCCGATGTTTTCCAACCCTGGTGCAGAGCTCAGAGCACAGAACTGTGGCTCCAAGTTGGGAGCCAGTGGTCGGTGGCGGCCAGTGAACATTTTAAATGAGGGTGTGTGTGAGCAAAATATCTCAAAAACGAAGAAGCGCAAGTTACGCACTGTTGTGATTCATACATACAACAAAACCCAATTTTCGATATTTCTGCCCATCACTCTCTCCGGCCTGGCAAGAAGATTGCTTCAAGATCGAGAATAAAACAGTCAGTGATACTGGAGGAAACATAATTAATTATGACGGTGCTTATTTAAAAGAAGGAAATCGGAGCATGAAACACTAAGACATATCTACCTACTTTCTCACTGTGTGTACACGTGTTTATGAACAAAATCTCTCTAAAACGAAAAATCACTGCAAGTTTAAACTTGATATTCCGTTTAGATATCACCGCCGCATCTGTCACTGAAGTCTATGGTCAAAATCCATCAAATGTGCGACTTTACTGAATCGTATTTTGCACCTATCACTTTTATTTGATACTGTTTAATTTTGATAGGAAAAATTACTTTTAGGACGGTTCTGGAAGGCCTGTGAATAGTCCATAGATTGCAGTCACATTCAGGTAAACATTTATAAACACTAATCATCTACATCTATATGAATGCAAGTTCAAATTTTAGCCAGATTTTTTGTTTTGATTTTTTAAACCTAAATTTTGGTGTTCGCCAATAAATGGTTAGTTAAATCGGCAGAGACAAAGTGGTAAATAACTTTATAATAATGTAAATAATAAATAAATGAGAGTTAAAAATTTAATTGTTCTGTTAGTAGAGGTCGAGACAGCATCTTCATGCCAAAGGTTGATTCAGGCTGCTTTGCTCAGGTCACTGACCCCGTCATGCCCCTTCATCCACGCCCCTCTCCATCTAACTCTATCACTCCTCCTCCCTCACCGGCAGGAATAAATTATTTAATTTTCTACAAATACGGATTTATATACATATACTAGTTTTATATTTAAATATATTCTTCTAAACACTGATATATTCTTGGCGGTACACTTTTGTATTTTTTCCCCAACTATTTAGTGTCCGAATAGCTAGAGATTTAGACTTATTATTTAGACTTATGTATTACAAAATTTCTATTTTTTCTTTAAAATAATTTGTAAATTATTATCGAAGAGATGCTATTTTACTGGGCTTTAGTCTGGGATTTCTGAGCCACTCTATACGCCTTGCTTTTAAAACCGAACTTTATCGCAATCTACATCGATACTCATAGAGTTCCATATTTCTCCGTATTCTCCACTGCCCATTCTCCATAACAGGTCCATATATTTTTTCGCCAATTTTTCTTTCAAAAATTGTTAACATATTGAGCCTAATAACCTACCTTTACAGCAGTCTGATTATTGTTGCTCCACGATATGGGAAAGCCTTCCGCAAAATTTTAAATTTGTGAAGTAGGCGCGATTATCAGCTCACTACTGAGGAGTTTTTATTTTCACTGTTGAGATCAGTTCCCGGATAAATAAAAGAATCGGAAATTTTCGAAGAAATAGCCTTCCATAACCAGATTTTGAGTCATTCTTGTACTGTCTGAGCTGATACACATATATTTACTGTTGATTTCAGTGATCTTTAGTCATATTCTTTCCTCTTTCCATTTTTATAATTTTAAACCTTTCTTGCAACTAGACAGATATCATCTGCATAGGACACACATCTGGCGGGATGTGTACAGAATATTTCCTGTATTATCCAATTTATTCAAGAATAATTTATATAGTACAAGATTAAAAAGTATTGTAGTTAGCGCTTCACCTTGCCTCATTTCTTGACTGTAAAGCCGCCGCATAAAATCCTCGTTTCTTCCGCCTGGATCTGCTGATGGCGAGAGTTCCTTACCTTTTTGAAAGGAAGCCTCCATTAAAACAGAGATATTAAGAGGTGCATCTACTTACATTAAAGAGGGCAGCACCCGAATAGATATGGATATGATAGACCGACAGCCCTGACTTTACAGTTCTTAGCGTGGAAAAAACAAACATTCGTTTTGGAATATGTAACTTAAACTTTATAAAAGAAGGGGGGGGAGAGACAAGGGAATTTTTTTTTAAAGTAATATTATGTGGCAATAACACTGTCGTATCGATATATTCATATTTCCTTCATAAAAAATAAAATCTCTAATCCTAAATTCTCCATATAAGATGTCGAGGTTGAATAAATTACCTCATTATGAAGGAATTACATGAAGGCAGTGGTACAACAAGCCTTCATGATCCAGTGCTAACAATTCTTGCCTTGAATACATACGTAAATTGTTACAGGTCTGATTAAGTCATCAAAAATACCTTAGATTTTAGATAGTTTTTTAATATAGCGGCTCGGATTGGTGGTTTTTTTTATTACGTTATAATAATTCTGTTTTGGATATATTACTCGCGTAATTTAAACTCCAAAGTAAAAATAAAAAAACTGGTTTCTTCGAGAAATGTTTCAAAAAAAAGTGATAGGCAATTACATGTGTCTGAAGAAAATATTTGGAGCCATTTTCGAGTATATCGAAGAAAACTGAGGAAAAAACATTCAGTTAAGTTGCACTTCCGCTTTATGGATTGTGACCGAAACTTTTGTGTCAGATGCGATGCTGTTACCTGCGTGGAGTATCGGTTTGAATTTCTTGCAATTTATCGTTTTTGAGATATTTTGTTCAGACACACACACACACACACATACACAGATACCGACCACGCTATAATATTTTTACTTTCTCTTATTCCTAGTAAGAGGAAGTATTGGAATCGTGTCAAATTTTCGATATCGAGTTTTCACCGGAAATAACGTTTTGAGGTCCCTATGTGTGTATGTGTGTGTGTGTGTGTGAGACAGCATATCTGAAAAACGAAAAATTGCAGACTGTTCAACTTAATATTTCGTTGAAGTGGTACCAGCAGACCTGAAAATAAGTTTTTCGTAAAAATTGTTCAACCGGAAGTGCCACTTTACTGAATGGTTTTTTCAATTTTTTGTGATTTTCTCAAAAACAGCTCTGATTTTCTTGATATATCGTTAACGATAAACTTAACGATAAACTTGATATATCAACTACACATACAAAGAGCTACAACATTTATTTAAAACATTTCTCCGGAAAAATGCATTTAAAGGGGTTTTCGAGGGAGGGGAGGGCTGTGTTTTCCTCTAAAGTGCTATCCTTAGTTGATTATACAATTCTACCATCTAAACAAAATTAATTAGAAATAAATAGATTGCTAAAATTCCGAGTTCAAGGAAATTAGTAAACCGGAAGTGCGTTTTTACTAAACAATTTTTTTCCCGCAATTTTCTCCACAAAAGCATCGACGAATTTAATTAAATTTGGTATACTAATTACAACATTTGTTAATTACAACCCCGTGTGAGTAGCGTGAGTGTTTCACGCCAGATTTTTTTCCATGTATTTCCGATAAAGACTCAGTTTCATCAATCGCAATATTTCATCTTACAGCTGTAAGAGAAAGTAAAAAAAAGTAATAAAAATGAAATAAATGATAATAAAACTAGAAATGGTTAAACTATAATAAAAAACAATGAAAAGGGCTCATCGTCCTTTTTGGAATGTAAAATAACCATAAATTTTAATCATTAAATTTTTATATAGTTGTTTTAAAAGCGGAACATTGCGTTTATATGTGAATGTAGTTAGGAAGGTGCTGTTTGGTTGGTTAGTTTAGTGGCCAATTACTGTTGATTGCCTGTATACTAGCACTCACTTACTTGGTTCACTAAACTTTATCCCAGCTTACAGCTAAGTATTTATTATAACTTTATATAATATATTTCAAATAATCTCTTAAAGTTCTTTCTTGTAAATAAAGTAATTATTAAATAATAATAATAATACTGCCCATAAGCGAACCAATAAAAATGTTTCTCTAAAAAATACGACAGCACAACCTGGCAGAAACGTAACCTACCACATAATATGATATTATCCAATGCCTTCTAAATTATAACATTCACCAATAACTCTGTGCGGTTTAGATGTTCACATGGTATTTTTGACCTTTATAAATAAAAATTTCACACTCACACGATATTTCCTTTTACAGAAATTATTACAATTCTAATCAATAAATTTCCCTTTAAACTTGCAACTGTTTACTAAATGTTTAATTCAGCTTGCATAAATACAAAAATATAGAAAGTGTTGGGCGGATTATAATTGTTTATCTGAGAGCTTTAACATTTCCAAGTTTAATGAAAAATCGGCACCATTTTTGAGAAAATCGCGGAAAATTCCCCAAAATATAATTAACTGAAATCACAGTTACGATTGATGGCTTTTGCCAAGTGTGGAATTTTAAGTTTGAATTAGAGTTTATTTTAGAATAGTTTTGAATAGAGTTGATTTTAGAGTTTGAAGGTCCTTCAATTTTTCGTTTTTGAGATATATTACTTGCACAAACACAGATAGAGAGACACACACACACACACACACACACACATAAAACGATTCAATTATAAAAACACTTATTTTCATACTCATTGATTCTAAAACATTTATTACTTTCTGTTATTCCTAGTAAGAGGAAGTATTACAATACTGGCAAATTTTCGATATCGAGTTTTCACCGGAAATAAACGTTTTGACGTCCCCTAAGCCTGAAAAAGTGGTTTTTAGAAAATGGTGTGTGTGTGTGTATGTGTGTGTGTGTGAACAGACGAAAAATCGCAGAAAGTTCATACTTGACATTCTGTTTAGGTATCAGCATGGGATCCGACAGGAACCAATCTGTAAAAATTCCTCAACCGGAAGTACCTCTTTACTGAAGAGGTTTTTCAGTTTTTTGCTATTTTCTCGAAAATGGATTCAACGATTTTCTTTAAAATCAGTTACACATACAGAGAGTAAGTCGTATGAACACAGTTACAAGACGTGATAACCTCATGAGCCTCACATCAGTTTTATGCTCTCTCTTACTCCTGTAAGAGGAAGTATTGCGATCTATCAGATTTTAGAAATTTGAGTTTACAACAGAATGCATATTTTGATGCCATGAAAAAATTGTTTTTAGCGAATGGTCTGTGTGTGTGTGTGCATATATCTCAAAAAAAAACAAAAAATTGCTGCACCTAAAACTGGAAATTCTATTTATGAACTATTACTGCACCTGACCCAATGGTTTTGTATAACACCCATCAACCGAAAGTGCGCCTTTACTGAAAGTTTTTCTCTTCACTATTTTTGCGGCATTTTCTTCAATATGTCTGCAATAAATAAATTTCTTGAAACTTCGTACATTCTTTAAACAGATAGCTGCCTACCACCTTGATTTTGCAACATTTTTCAAGGAAAATTGATTTTGGGTAGTTCTGGGGGCGGGGGGGCAACATTAAGGTTTCCTCTAAAATCGATTTTCTTAAATTTGGTATACTAACTGCACCACTATATAAATTGGAACAAACTTTTATTGGAAATACTTTTCCGAAAAAATTGATTTTTGCGAGTTGTGAGGAATGAGTGACGTTAAATTTGAAATGTTGCAAATTTGAGTTTGTTCAACTACGCAGCCTTCTGCACTGCAATGTAATAACTTAAAGTACTGGCTGCCACGGGTAGGTATATCCATGTATCCCCAATTATGTTAGCACAATGATTGTGTTAACTACAGCAAGAGAAAGCCGTGTGAATATTTCACAAAAGATTTTGAAAGACCTTGATCAATGATACAAATCATTGGTTTAAAAACATGTTTTCATTTTTTTGTTTTAATCAATAGAAAATCGCCCGACGACGATTTAGGTTATTTGAAGCGAGAATTTTTGTGAATCTTAAATAATAAGTAATTATAGTCCACCGCTCATTGCCTGCCACGATAGAGACATTTAGTAAGTAGATATAAAGACGCTACGCTAGGGTGCGTTGATAATAGACTCTACATCCGGTATAAGCGGAGCAGTGTTATTTAGGCTAATAAAAACAGTACAGGCATTCTCCACCAGATTGTGTTGATTACTTACACTAACATTAAAAGTAATGATTATCAAATTTTTTTTATATTCGTACATTAGTGGTGGTAGATAGTTACTACCACAACATATACGTACACTCACTATATATATATAATTTACAGTTTACATGATGATTATTATGATGTGGCTAGTGTAATTGATTTCAGTGGTTTACAGGGCCGCTGTAGTTATGTTGGAAGTAAATTGAGTGACGGCACTTCAAGTCGACCGGACTCTGGCAGTGCTGCCAACGCTCTATCTACTCTACCAATTGCTCATGTTTCTCACAGCTGTTCCAAACAGTCATACCAACCTAATTTGTTAAAACCTAATAAAAATCCTCACAAATTATCGACAAAAAAACTAGTTTGAAACACTTACACATTACCTTTTCCTGATATTGACGATTTTCATCAAACATGGAACTTTTACATTCATACACTGCTGTAAGAGGAAGTACCGCGATAAAGTGTTAAATTTTTGAAATTGACTTTTTACCGGAAATACATATTTTGGAGGACTTTCGCGGATGGGAAAAAATCTGTTTGAAGTCGCAGTAAACCAAAAAACGCTTTTCGGAAGGTTCTGGAAAAGTTGCAACGTTAAACTTGCCTCCGAAGTGCCACTTTGTAGAATTTATCACTCCAACATGGGTCTAGTAATAAAATAAATTATAAGCATTGCTTTATTTCAAATTTGAAAAAAACAGATAATCGGAAGTGCATTTTTACAATCAAAATCGCCCTGGAAAAAACTTCAATAAAATGAATGGCACATCCGGTCAATCGATTGCCTTCAAACTCGGAAGGTTGGCAATATATTAAATTTTTATTAATATTATATAGATGATATTCTGAACTGACAGTTTAAAGGAAAACCTTTAAAAAAAACACCGAACACAAACGTAAGTCACAGACATGTATTTTAGTGTGTACATAAAGTTTAAAGAAAATCGATGGAGCTGTTTTCGCGAAATATAACAAAAAAAAACTGAAAAATACAATTAGTAAGTAGTATTTCCGGTTGACTGATTTTAAACAAAAGCTTATTGTCAGGTCCATTCGTAGCACTTTAACGAAATATTAAGTTTGCGGCTTTCCGAAACAAACAATTCTTTTCGGACTCAAAGTGCATCCAAATATGTATTTCCGGTGAAAACCCGAAAACCTGTCACGTTCGCAATTCCTCTTACCAGCAGCAAGGGAAAGTGAAAAAACTCCCCATTAGAGGATGGCACGACTTTGTTGTTTTTTTTTTTGTGTGACTGCATGACTGCACAATATGAAGGTGTTGAAACTGTAACAATAAGTAATTGATAGTATTACCTATTATTTTTCCAAAAGCTATTGTTTGTCATTCATTTTTGTTTGACATCCGTTGCATAACCAAGATGTTCGTCCGGAAATAATTCAATTAGGTTATGTAAAAGTGTTTACATTGAGTGCTAAGAAGTAATTGCTCGATATTACACCTGAAATGCAGATGGATGATTGCATAGAGAGAGAGAGAGAGAAAGGGTGTGTAAGAGGGGACAATACTGTGAGAGGGGAGGGCACTGTGAACTAAAATATCTATTGCCCCTCCCGTGGTTGTTAGTGTTTGTTTATTTGTAGAATGTAGTCAAGTTCTGACGCACGTCAAATTTGTCGTACAACTGTACTGTAGCATAATAAACTATGAAAGTAGTGTGTAAATAGAGGACGGAGTATTCAATTCAGAGATTACATTTATTTTAAAAAATGCAGGAAAAGTTACCTATAGGTACCCCGTGAGTGGTTAAATGACTTCAGCCACTCACTGTTCTGCAAGTGTATTCATCTCTGAAGTTGGTATATAGAGAGCCATTGATGTTTTAGAAATATTAGTAGAGAAGATATCCCCTCTAGAATCTACCCATGTCCTAAAATTGAAAGGAATGTTGCAGGTTGTATGGAGTCGTCCTGGCATGTTAGTTCAGCGGGTCACAATAAAGGTTTCAAGAGCGCTGTACACTGTACCATGTTAAAATGAAAACAAAATATATATATATATAATCCAAAATTGAAAATAGTTTGTCAATAGAAGCTGTGAGACTTACAATATGATATTGTAGTGTGAATGTATCACAAAACTATTTTAGATAAAATGGAGAGATATATTATTTTTGTGGTTGTGGTACCTGAGACTCAAAATAGATTAAAATAAGTGAACAATTCTGCATACAGCTCATTATTTAGGGTGACAGTGAAATATGTGTGAACTGAATAGAAAACTGGGTCGTAGACACGGCTTGAATTATAAATTGTGAAGTGCCAGGCCCAAAAATCTACTTGATTCCAAAAATTCCATCAGAGTGCTCTGTCACTCTCTAACTCTCTCACTCTCTCTACAAACACTAAAAGAATGTGAGACTGAAATTTTTATCTTCATCGGCTTTTCATTACCAACGATTTGTACACCAAATTTGGGCGTAATATAATTAGGCAGTTTATTTATATGAGGCATAAAGTCAGAGTGATTCCTCAATAATAATTTGCAGCGCTGACATCGGTGATTAGTATGACTTGTGTCGCGGAACTTGTTCTTCCTTCTTTCACATTATTTTCTCTTCCTTCCGTTAATACAATTATAAAAATGATATATTGATATATTTTCTCTACACTTGGATGTATTTAATTAGCACTGTACAGAGGTGATAGCGGGGTACATGTATCTCCCAAGGGAAGTGATCGCACTGAAATCCAGTAGAGAGCGTCAATAATAGCGAACAAAACTACATAACATTTCAAAATTTAGCGTCATAACTTCTTTATAGCCAATTTTTCTAGAAAAATGCTTCAAATAAAAGTGACAGCCATTTTTATGTTTAGGAAGTATAAAGAAAATCGTTGGAGCCATTTTAAAGGAAACGCGCAGAAACGGAAGACAAAAACAATTACTAAAGTCACTTTCCGGTTGATGGATTTTGACCAAAACTTCACTGTCAGATGCGGTGGTGGTACCTAAATGGAAAATCATGTTTGTACTTGCTGTTTTTGAGATATTTTGTTCACATACATACCCAGGCCAATCGCTAAAAAAAAATTTGTTCAACACTCAGGTGACCTCACAACAAGTATTTCCGGTGAAAACTCGGCATGGAATATTCAACACGATTCCAATACTATCTCAAATGAATGGTTTTAATAAAATTTGTCTTAGAAAATTAGATGGAAATGCTATACTATTTCCCCTCAACATTCAATCAAGGTTTTTTTAGCGGTCAGTTGCTGGGATGCACGAGCGGCTGATGTTAGACTTCTCCCAAGAGTGTTAATTCTCTAAACTGAGCGGTTTTCCAACCCAAACAATTCTTGGAAGTTAATGGGAAATGGGGCTTTTACATACTTTTTGTTGCACTTTTTTTCAGTTTTTCGTGATTTCCTTTAAACTTGAAATTAAAGAACGCGAAATTAACTGCACAGATTTAATTTTATCATTTTTATTTGAAATTTTCCCCCAAAAATTGGATTTTACAGGGAGTTCTGGAAAAACTAGGAGAGGAGACCCCTGAGAATGAACAAAAAAAGAATATGTGAATGAATATAAAAGTGAATGTGTGTATGTATGTATGTGAAAGAAATATCTCAAAAAACAGGAAGTTCGTACTTGATATCCTGTTTAGGTTCAACAGTAAGGTCCAGTAAGGGACAGTAAGGTACAGTAAGGTACAGTAAGGTCCAGTAAGGGACAGTAAGGTACAGTAAGGTACAGTAAGGGACAGTAAGGGACAGTAAGGTACAGTAAGGTACAGTAAGGTCCAGTAAGGACAGTAAGGTACAGTAAGGGACAGTAAGGTACAGTAAGGGACAGTAAGGGACAGTAAGGTACAGTAAGGTTTTGGTCAAATCCATCAACCGGAAGTACGACTTTATCAAATTTGGTTTTTTGGTTCTAAGGAATTTATGAGGTTAAATTTCAAGTATTATATAGGTCTGTTCGATAAATTGCTCTCTGCTGGACTTCAATTATTACCTGCCTTGGGTAGAACCGTGTATTCTTCTATGCCCCCATATTACAGTATAGCGCTGAGTAAAAATAACAAAGTTTAAAGTTCACGGCAGCTACATCACATATTTTCTAAGTAATATTTAGATTTGCATAAATATTCATTTACTATTTTTAACGCAACTTTTTTTCCATAAAGTGTATTATTGTTCCGCCATAGTTGAAATGGGATTTAAGAATTGCTGATTGGATAGAGAAAGAGAGGTGTGTGTCTGTGTGTTCGTATTTTACCTGAAAATATGAATAACAGGAAAAAACAGCGGTTGGGGGTTTGGTTGCCTGCTAGGAATACTGTAAGGCGACCTGTCCACCTCACAGGACTCCAAGGAGCAAGAAGAAAACCATACCAAAAAAAAGAAGAAAAATAAGATAGAAAAATAATCATTATCATTATTTCTAGCGGCGCGGTTACATTGTTTGGCGGTAAAAATCGCTGGGCGCAAACAGCGCGCGCATATCACGTGGACTTTCTAAATTTAGTCACTAACAAAAGATGTAACGACAGCAGCTAGCTCCAGCTTAGCCACTCACTACTACCTTCTTCTTCAGTTCCTATATAAATGTCAATAACATTTTGCATGTATTCCTTGAGATAGATATAAGAAGTATGGAGTAAAGTTTATAAAAAGAAAGAATAGGAGAGAGGAAAAAAACAAAATAAAGCAACAGGTAGTAAAAGAAGTGCGGTTCACGTGGTGGTGAATGTGTTTAAAAGAGATAGAGGGACGACTAAATATGCAGTGCGGCAAAGAAGAGGAGGTGTGCCAGGCCGTGACGAACTGACAAACATTCTGTCGATGTTCGGCAGTACTCGGGTCTTTACCCTCGTGTCTCTTCGTGTTTCACATAATATGTAGACACAAACACACACACATACTTTCGTCGTCTTTATGTTTTTTCAGTTTTAATATATGCAATTATTATACTTATCAATTTCATATTTACCTTATTGAACACTAGGAAGAGAAACAATCCCTTCATGTGAAACAGTGACACAACTTTCTCTTACAAGTTAATTTTTTTTTTCTCTTACTCCCCTAATAAGAGGAAGTATCACGATCGTGTCAAATATTCGAAATTGAGTTTTCACCGAAAATACATGTTTTGAGGTCCCCTGAGTACGAAAAAAGAGGTTTGTCTGCATGTGTGTGTGTTTTAACAGAATATTTCAAAAAAGGAAAAGTCATAGGAATCTCAAACTTAATACTCCGTTTAGATATTTGATATTCGGATATCAACGCATCTAGTACGAAAGTTTCGGAACAAAATCCATTAACCGGAAGTGTGACTTTAATCAATATTCTTTCTGTTTCAGTTTATTGCGATTTTCTAGAAAATGGCGCCATCGATTTACTTTAATCTTTGTGTAGGTACTATTTACATGCATTATTATATACTTTCACTTTTATTTGAATCATTTACCCAGGAAAATTGATGTTTATGGCAGGAACAATCGCCTGAAAAAATTAATAAGTTCAAAAATAAAAGAATTTATTGACCGTTGATGAATTGAGTTATGAAGAAATTTGGTGAGGATCGGTCAAGAAAAAGCATTCAATTATGCCAACGTTTCGACAGAGTTTCCGGTCTTTATAAAAAAAAACTCATTTTTCTGTAGATGATTTAAAAAAGACACTAGTAACTTTTAATTTTTCTTTTTATGTTTCTGCGATGTAACAAATGGGTATGTTCAAAATTCTTTCTCCACATCTTCACGTCTGTTTACATATTAAAGCCCTGATAAAGACAGGAAACTCTGTCGAAACGTTCGCATAATTGAATTTTTTTCTTGACCGATCCTCACCAAATTTTTTGATAACCCAGTTCAAAAATGACATTTTGGCTAGTTATAAGGAGAAATTACTTAAAGCCGATTTAGCTCGGATTAATGATTTATCTTATAATCAATATTATAGACTCCATAGAGCCAACTTACATGAAGATTGTTGCATGAATTTCAATAGTCGTTATGATATAATAAAAGTAATCAGGCAAATTATTATTGCATCCTATTCTAATCTGTAAATTTATTACAAAAATAGAAAATATTTAATTGATACAAATCAGTTTTGTACCTTTGTATCTTTTGTAACTTAAACAATGTGGCTAAAACGGGGGAGCAAGTGTTCTTCATTTGCCGTCTCTGCAGTCAGTTGGGCGGCATATACTTAAATTTGTTTCAGAGCATTTAAATATGATTGAAATGTGTCAAAGTGTCAATACCAAACTAGAATTTAATTCATATTTATAATTTTATTGCTAAGGCATAATAATTAAGGGAATTAGTGTATACTAGCCAATGAATAATGACCCAAATATATGTATATGTTACATTTTATCTTATGTCCCGGTGTTCATTTATATGCAGTGTTACCGTTTGTTTCAGTTTTCTGCAAGCGCTTTTATTGAATTTTTACTGATGTACATTTTGGACTAATAGGCCAACTCCCCTGTACATACTTTTGTGTACATACACCAACCACAAGTATTAGTATTATTATATTCTCTTAAGTATTACTTCAATTTATCATTCTGCCAGTATATAATATTAATAAACATTAGAAGAATTGTTGGAGAAGATTGGAGAATAAACCAAATTTGAAGAAAATTGGTTAACCGAAAGTGCAACTTTATGGTGCATTGGTTAACCTCAAATGCAAAACTATGGTATTGTAGATTGGTACATGTTCCCCCCACCATATTTCACCGACTTTCCATACCCCTTCCTAGTTCCCTTCTCTCTCCAAGAGTTGATGGGCTCTTGGTATCCTGACTCTTCGGGCAACGGGTCAAAATCAGTAGATGGGCAGGTGGTAAGACCATCGGACGTGCGATCAGTCACGCTACTATAGATAGAACAGCGAAGTACTGAACTACGGGCGCAAGCGTAGGAAGGACTCGTAGTGGCCGTTGGTTAACCAAGAGCTCTGCTGTTTCCAGGGCATGAGCTGAGTGGGTGGGTACGCCGCAATACAAATGTCATTCTTGCAGTCGCATTTGATGATGGAAGTGCCTTATGTTAGTGGGTGCAGCTCACCGGAGCAAAAATAGAATCTGCCTTTTCTACGATCCGGTCCAAGATTGGCTTCCACGCGCTGGTTGAGCGTAAAACTCGATCCGCCCTTCGGGGGTCAAGCGAGGAATGCCCGGACGGGCACCTCTGCCATTGTGAGACCTTGCACTGCAGCCTCTCCTTGGTAGTGACATCCTTCTCTTGTAAAACGACCTATGCTTGCACGGGGGACTGGTATAACCGAAAGGGTAGGGACGGTCCTTAAAGACACCCAAATACCGGTGATGGGAAAGGAAGTAAGGGGAAGAATGTCCTCCCCAATCATGTCCATATTTATGTTGCGGCAAAATTTGAAGCTTGAAAAATATGTGGGATGATCGATCTATTATTGTATTGACAGCAGCAGTATGAGAAGGTTGCATGAATATTTCACTCCAGATTTTTCTAGAAAATTGTTATTTACTAAACATATTCAATCCCGTGTGTTGTACCAAGTAGTTACTAGAACCATAGAGCTTTTTGGAATAAAATTACAGAGAGCAGCTTGAGATTACCGCTTCCCTGGTAACTTCGAAAACTACATTTTGTGGAAAATGTTTAAAATAAAAGTGATATACTTAAGAATGAGGCTAGTTACCTGTGCAAAATTTAAATAAAATTGTTAGTTTGGAGCTACTTTCGCACAAAATGCAAAAAATGTAGCACTTCCGGTTTGACCAAAAGCTTCGTGTTTTGTGAATTTTTTAGTTCACAATTCTCACAAACATACAAAGAACACAGTTACCCAGACATACTTACATACAAGCTGACCATACACACACTAACAAACATTCTTTGCTAAAAACTTGATGGAGCTGAAAACATGTATTCTACACAGATATTTCTACACAGTACTTTTATTTGAAACTTTTCTGGAAAAATTGATAATACTTTCTACGTTTGACCGCTGGGAAAGCACAGATTTATACCCGGAAGCCCAATACTCCTAACAAGATGGAGAATGTAGATCCTGAATGTCTTAAACTAGCATTTTTATACGATGAGATCTCGAGGTCTTTCTAAAGTAAACGAATCGAATGTTTGGAGAGATATACGATCATAGATATCGATCTGAGCAATAACACGTCTCTTCTTCATCTTCTCTGTTAAATGATTAACGTGGACGCACTTCATATTTATTTATTTGTTTTCCTTATATAATTTTTTTAATTTTTTTTTTCCATTTTTTTTATTTACTTATTTCGATGGTGCTGAGATGGTGCACGCAACACAAGACTGAGATCATGAAGGACACAGCCTTCCAAATCCTGTGCTGTTTTCATCTTTATTTATATATATTGGTGACTCACTTTGTGGGCAAAAAAACAACAAAAACATCGTCTGTTAGGACTGTAGAGCTCTTACCTGAGCGCCCGACCAGTTCAATCAGTTCAGCATCATTCAATTCCTGAATCTTATGAATCATCTTTAATAATTCCTGTAGAACTTTTAGGAAAACCTGAAAAATGGAAAGTTGTGTCCCTAAGTGCGTCATAGACCAAAGTGACGATAGTAATCAAGAAATTGTTGTGACGGCCGGCAGTCAACTGTCACCACCAGCTGAGTGAAACAAAATTCTGGTGTGAAACATCACTCGTCTTTCTCTTACAGCAATTTTGGCAGTTGGCAACATTTGTATTACACGTTTTGTTGGCCTCAGTATTACACATAATATGGCAGGTTACACTTGTTTACCTGAATGCTCTAACTATATTTGTTGATTATTTCTAGAATTACCATGCGAAGTTAAAAGTTATATTTTTTTTTTTTTTAATTTATTTATGCTGTGGACATTATACTTATTCTCAGAGGGACTCATAAATATGTATTTCCGGTGGGGGGGGGGGGGAAGCTCAGTTCCGAAAATCTGACTCAAATGCAATACTTACTGTTGTTAAAGCTCTACGAATTTTGTAAAATCAAAAGGTTATAAAACCAGTGTTGCCTATATCACAACAGAACAGGAAGGTTCCGCGTTAAAATGGTCTGTTTTATTTTTATTTCTATTTTTATTTTTCTTTCTACTTTCACTTATTGCACACTTTTTCCACTTTTCTATCCTTAATACTATTGTTTGCTATGTTTTTAATAATCTAGATGTTAGAAGTCCAGCAATGTAGAGAAACAGAGAGAGAGTGAGAGAGCGCCACAGTATAAAGTAGTTGTGTTGGTATTACTGGTGTTAAGAGGACAACACTGTTTGTTTGGCGTAGATCCAGTCAACAGTGGGTAGCAGAATCTAGGCTAGGCGACATGATGCGACGTGATATAGGACGAAGTTGTGTTGCATCTTGCACTCTCTCACGGCCCTGTTCTACACTATTTACATACCTTACCACCCGCACTACACCCGCCATATTTTAACAATTCAATTACTACATAAGTCATCTATTATTTATTTATCTATTTTTACTTTCTTTTACTTCGAGTAAGAGGAGTAACAATTGCGGTCTTATCAAATTTTAAAAATTGACTTTTCACCATGAATATTATGTTTGAGGTCCCCCCTTTAAAAAAAACCTTTTTAGCGAATGGTGTATTTGTATGTGTGGTCTGTTGTTAGTGTGAACCAAATATCACAAAAATAAAAAGAAATGCAGAAAGTTCAAACTTGACATCACCAACCACGTGTGACAGTAAGGTTTTGAAAATCTATCTTGCGGAAATGCACCTTCAGTTTTTGGCGATTACACACTATCACTTTTATTTGCGAAATTTTTCGGGGAAAACTGATTTTTTTGGGGGTTCTGGGGGAACAGCAATGTTAAGGTTACCTCTAAAATACCATTTTAGTACAATGTATGCTTCTATCACCTATATAATATAGAGATATATTAAAAGCAATGCTAGAATTGGAAGTTTGAAAGAAAATCGGTTGGCCGGAAGTGCGACTTGTCTCTAAAATGGCCGCAACGATTTTCTATAGATTTGGGACGCTATTTTTGCACAGATAGTTTTTCTTTGAAAAATTTGTCTTTTTGTGGCTCTGAGAATCTATGACGTTTAATTTCAAATGTTAAGTAGGTCTGTTCGATGTTATTGGCCTAGTCTTCTGGACATGAGTGTATTTACTTCAATTTGGGTACATATACTCCTAGCGCATCTGTGTTTACGTCAGGATTAAGTGAAAATATCCAAGTTTACAGTAAATTTGTTAATTTTATAATTGGATTAACTGCAGCAGTAAGAGGAAGTCTCACTGCAGGTTTTTGTTTTGGTTTTAAACTGCCGCTATAAGTTTTTCCGGAAGTTGTATGGAAGCCTGCCACACCAAATAATACTTAGAGCCTAAAACGAACACACACGTAATTGTAAAAATTCCAAGTTTGTAGATAAGTTGTCAATTTATCGCAAACAATTTCAATTTTGAGAAATTAAACACGATCCCATAACTTTCTTCTATAACAATAGGAATGAATATTTGGGCATCCCAGAAAAGTCCAAGTATAAAGATTCTGGTGTGAAACACGCAGACATCCGTCAGTTTCTGTAATTCTTTGAAGTTTACAGACAGACTGACAGATCATCTTCCGTCCAATGTTTGATAATCTGATAAAGTAACCTATTAAATATCGATTCTAAATAAAACTGCACAAATCAAAGCATACAATAATAACAATGATTACAATAACACTGTACAATAACACACATTGGCATCTAGCTGAAAGCTATCTCTAGTGTAGCCAGTACAATAGCCGTACTCCCCGAACTGTACAGTTACAGTTTATTGTACTGTCCATATATCGGAATATGTTTATTGTGCTGATCAAGTGGAAAATTGATCAAAGAGGAAAGAAAACCTTCCATCATATTAACCCATACTTGTCATTCAAAATGGCCGCTCAAATTTTTAACGAATTCTTCAAGTTGTGCACGACATTGATTACTGATTAATTTCCATGATATTTATAAATGACAATTAAAAGGAAAGCCTAACATCACCCAATATATCTAAATACAATTTTTCCAGACAATCTTAAAAGTGATAAACCTAAATTTCTGTAGAAGGTTCCAATTTCAAAATTCAAATTTTTTACTTTTTGTTTATTTTGGCCTTGGCATTATATACAAAAATAAACGGTGGGGAGGGGGTTTAATTGTTTGGTTTTAGAACGTAATGTTTGCCTGGATCTGGCTACATTTTATGGCAACGCCTCGGTCAGCCTGCAGCAAATTTTTATCGAGTTATTTCTGATCTAGAAGAAGCCTCATACATAGATTGTCCATGAAACACAAAAAGATCAATTTTTGTTTCTCGGAAAACTGTTTCAAATACAAGTGTGCAATTAACATGCCACACTATAAGAAAATTGCTAGAGCCATTTTTAAGGAAAAGTTCTGATAAAAGAAATCAGAAAACTGTTTTCTGATTGAAGTGAATGGTCTGTATGTGTGAATGTGTGAATAAAATATCTGAAATACAAAAAATCGTAGTGAACTTGGTATTCCACCGCATCTGACACTAAAGTTTCGGGCAAAATACATCAACCGGAAGTGCGACATTACCGAATGGTTTTTCAGTTTTTCGCGATTTTTTTGAAAACGGCTCCAGCTGTTTTCTTTAAAATTCGTACACTATCTACACACCACACACAAATACCCATCACATTCATTTGAAACATATTCACGGGAAAATTGATTTTTGAGGGGTTCTGGGGAGGGGGAACTGTAGCTTTACGCTTTCCTCCAAACAAAATGTGGTTTTGTAATTTAATTATCTGAATACTAAGAGATTGTTATTATTATTATTATTATTATTATTATTATATTATTATTATTATTAATTAGTATTATTTATTTACCTAGCAAGAGGTGCTTCAAACGAAAAATTTCACTTACTTAAAACAATAGGAGAAAGTAAACAAATTTAATTTCCCAAATTTACATACAAATTAAAAAAGAAAAATATTTAAAAGAAAAAGCAACAACGAAAAGCTAAAGTTTAATATTTTTTCATTACAAGTATACAGCAGTGCAGCCAGCCTTGTTAAATAGATTTTAACGGTGGGAAAGAACATGAATTGGCAACACTGAAACAATCGTATAGTAATAATAATTATCGAATATGTTGTCATTTTTATTATAGTTTATAAAATGTTAATTAATCTCTGATAATAAAACTCTAAATTAATGAAATAATTATTAATTGTGCGGAAATTGGATAATAATATTAAAGTAATAATAGTTGGTGCGTCCGTCCAACTTTAATGTATAATAGCCGTGTAGAATTATTTATATCATGGTAGCCATGGTTGAATACGTATTCAAAACGTGCAGTTGCTGCATTTTTACAATTCTGAATGAATTAATGCTTTAGTTAGACTAAGAGATACTGTCAACAAAATTGAAAATTGAGCTTTTCACCAGAAATACAGGTATTTCGCGACTCTCCTTAAAGCGTGTGTGTCTGTGTGTGTGTGCTGTGTGTGCATGTGTGCAGCGTGGAGTGTTCTATATATCCTGAAAATGATAACACAGACATCTGAAACTTAATATTCCGTTTAGGATACCAAAGTTTCCCACATGAATGTTTTGGTCAACCGGAAGTAAAGCATTTTACCCAATGATTTTTATATCAGCTTTTCACAGTTTTCCTCGGAAATGACTCTAAAGATTTCTGTGAATTACACCTATACTAAGTGCACACATAAAAGAGAGTCGATCACTTTTTATTGGAAACATTTTTTCCAGGAAAACTTTATGTTTGAAAAGAACTTTGACATACAAAAACAAATTTACTTCAACATAGAGAATTCTAGTTTAATGTTGCTAGAATTCTAAGTTTGGAGAGAATTGTTTCACCGGAAGTAAGGCTTCATAGGAATTACCTCTTCGAAAACAGCTCCAAGGATTTATTTTAAACTTAAAATGCTGACCGCTGAGTAGGAATATATTGACCTAACACTTTTGCGGAAAAATAAATATTAGAGGCGTGGGGGAATTAATTAAACTTAACTTTCAACTGGCTTTTTTACAAGTTTCGCTGAGAGAACCGACATAACCGCTGCATTGCAATGTATCAGATTTCCGGTTGGTCGGAAGTAGGAATTTCCTGGGAGGTTGTTCCTTTAAATTTTCCGTGACTTTCTTGACAAAATTTGTGACAGGTTTCTAAGATCTATTGTTTCGATATTTTTTCCCGCTAAAATTAATTTTACGAGAGTTTTCGAGTAGCTGGGAAATGGTTCTCTTAAAAGTGTCATTTATTATACATTAGTTTTCTCCACAACTACCCCCCACTTGTATTGAGGACAACTAAAAATTTGGTAAACATTGCATGTTTTAAGAAAGTTTCTCAATTATAACGAGAAACTGCAGTAAGAGAAAGTAGTGTGGGTATTTCACGCCGCTCTTTTTCGGAGTTTGTTATGATTTATCGTAGATCACTTTCACACACATACACCAAACACCCGACAAAGACTTAGTAATTATATACTAACTAGTTCAAACAATTATCTTAACTGTTTCTAGAGATAGATTTTTGGCGAATGGAGGGGAGGTCATTAAGTGTTGGCTGTGTCCGTTGTATTAATAATAGCACTACTGAAATAGTTTTAGATACTGAAATAGGAATAGTTTCTTTCTTTTTTTTGCAGTTAGCGACCGACCGGAAGCGAATGGTCACTATTAGTTGTAGTGGCGTGCAGACTTGCACAGGGCGCCAACCGAAAAATATCAATTTCCTTCTACAAACTATCAACTTGAACTCATTTTGCTGTAGAAAAAAGTTTTTGGCCCGTTGGGTTTGCGTGTAGATACGTGTTTTGATGTTAATGAGTTTTTTCGGATAGTTGGTGATCACTGCTACAGATAATAGTTGAATATTGCAAACTGATAGACAATCATAAGGCGGACTGATATTGGCCCTTGGGTGACCTAGACTCAGCTGTTCTGACCGGCAGAGAACAGGTACCGTATTTGTAAATACGAAGAGTACGAGAGAGAGGGAGAGAGAGAGAGAGAGAGGGGCGGACAGAATGATACCGGCCAGTTTTTCGACTGGGAATTAATAACGGTCATTCTGAAATTCCTTGGCACTTCTCTTTGCCTTCTTGATTTCTTAAATAGGAATTTAGTTATTTCGTTTAATGTTGTCATCTAGGGCGACCACTAGCGGAAAGACAGCGCCACTGTGCTAGACAACTAACCAAATAAACGTTTTTAATTTAATTAATAGAATTCAATTAAAATGAATTCATTTATTAAATTAAAAATCTGTTTGTAACATGCCCATGACTTTCGTGTAATTGATTAATCTTCTACAAACTTGCAAATATTATCATATGTTATAAAACTGGAGCGGGAGTCAGATCAGAAGAAAAAAAGATTTTCGGTAAAAAGTACGGTTCGGTCAATTGTTGAGAGGTTGGATCCGCAGAGCGGGGGAAACTTCAGAGATTTCGGCAAATTTATTGCCATCTTCTGGGAATTGTTTCCTTAAAGTTCTTTATAAATACAGTTTGTGAACAATTGCTACCCCTGAAAAAGGGCAATAAATATACCGAGACGTCGGTGAAAATATAAAAATTTATTTATTATTTATTTTTGTCTGACCAAAACTCGACATTTGGGGGGGCACATCAAATATTAAGGACATTAGCGTCCCTCAAATTTTCATTAGAAACGTTTCCTCTAGAGCTGGGACGGCTTTCGCTCCAACCATACTCCGCACAAAACTCGACATCAAATTTAATAACAACTAAATACACCGTCAAAAAGAAAAAAATCAAACATACGAGTACATAATATTTAAAGACTTTAATATTATTATAGGAGGGAAGAGAAATTCACTGAATAAAAATGAAATGAAGCGGGGTTCCCAGCTTCTCTAAACTCCTCCTGGCGAAATACCCGTAATTATTTAATAATACCTGTAATAATTAGTAAAGCAAGCATTAAAGGAAGTCTTTGAACAAAAATCTTTACAAAAAACAAAATTAAAACTGAAAAACAAAAATCGTTCAGTAAAGTCGCACTTCCGGTCAACCGATTTTCTTGGAATTTTGACAAAACAATTAATTATTATCAATGTTATGTAGATACAGAATCATTATAGAAATGGTACTTTAGTGGAAAGTCAAACATCATCCCCCCAACCATCCTACAGGAACCCCAAACATGAATTATACCAGTAAAATGTTTTCAGTTAAACATGATGGCGCCTACATATATCTACAGTAAGTATAAAACACCAAGTATAAAGAAAATCGTTGGACCGAAGTTATGACACATCTATAGGAAAAGTACCAATGCTGCGTCAGCAGCCGCCGACAGCATATAAATACTCCCACCGACCAGCAGTCTGGCAGTTCCAAGCTCACAACCATACAGAACAGTTCTCAGTGTCTATAGTAGTACTCAATATTAACCAGTGCCTTAGCTTATTGTAATTATTATATTGTATTTTTAAATAAATAGTTTTTAAAAAGGAACTTCCGGGTTCTTGAAATATAACTGGCGCCCGAACAGGGACTGCGAAAGCTTATAAGTCTAGTGCGACCACTTGTCTCACGTGCGACCATTTGTCTCAAAGAAGACTTGAAGCTCCCACATCAGTGGCTTATTCGCAGCACTCCACCTACAAGAACCAGGACCATCCTCAGACGATAAAAGAAAAGCAAGCTGGTGAGTCAACAACAACGCTTAAAAACTGTAAGTAGCTCATCTGTCCTTAAACCCTCTAAACTAGTTCTCCCCAAAGAAACTATCCCTGAAATGGCCCAAATAAATTACAAAATCTCCAAAGAAGACTATGATCACATCCCCTACTTTGACGGAAACCCTTCCGAGCTAGCGTTCTTCTGCGAGATTGTCGAGAATGCCTTCGCCACAGTCTGCGCAGAAAATATAATCGAAAGAGACTACAACCACAATATCCTTTTTATAAAGTTAAGAGTAGACTGCTAGGGCCCGCTAGAAACATACTTCTTTCACATAACGTGGACCATTTATTAAATTTATTAAAATACTTGAAAGAGAGTTTCGCTGACTCGGGATCTTACGAGATCCTCAAAGATGAAATTTTACAAACTAAAATGCATGCTAGAGAGTCTCCCATTGACTTCGTCAATAGGATACAGGAGTTGCGAAACTTAGTTTATATTAGACTAAAACTAGACGGACTCACAGCAGACGCCCTGAAACAATTGATAACCCGAGTCGACAGGGAAATAATCTTCCACATATATAAATGCCTGCCCCCGACATTAAGCAACCACATTATGATCTTTGATCCTAGCACCCTAGACGAGGTACGAAACATTATCTACAACAAATGTTCGTTCATTGTAGCTAACCTAAACTCCTCTCACAGTCCTAAAAGACCCAACCAACCATTTCGGAAACCGAACCAGTACGACCAATACCAACAGCCTTACAGACCGAATACCCAATACTCTTACAGACCGAATCCACAACACTTCGCACCACGCGTCCCCATGGCTCAAGCCCCTAACTACCAGTACCAACCAATTGAATATAATCCCAGGCCTATAGAACAGACACCTCAAACTTCTCTTTACCGACAAAGACCGCAGCCACAACTGCAACAACCTCAACGATCAAATTTTGGACAATCTAACAATCCTAATAATCCAAACAATCCGGATCACCCCTTTAATCGACCCAGACTACCTCCTGGTTACTTCTCTCAAAACACGGTGTCTATGCGTACTGCAGGCAGACCCAGGTTCAAAGATTACATCTCTCCACACGAACTGACTCACTGCCAAAATGACGAGCCATCTGCAAATTATTCTGAACCAAAAAACACATATGACGACAGGCTTTCCCGCCTAGAAAACTCTCTCGAAAAAATGACGGAAAAGTTCGATCATTTTTTAGACGTTGGCCACGGGAGCCAAGAAGGCCCTCCGAATTTAGCCTAAACCTTGTGGACAAATCTTTACCCCACTTCGTAGACAAATCTGGCCTCAAATGGCTAATCGACACAGGCTCATCAGAAAATTATATCAACCCGAAAGTGGTTCCCGCTAACGCCCTATTAGTAAAAGATCCCTTCATAATCTCCACTCCCGCAGGTAAAAAACATGGAGAATCCTCATGTAAACTTAACATCCTAGAAACCTTTAACGTAAACCTCCAAACCAAATTCCATTTATTCCCTTTCTCAGACAAATATGACATTTTATTAGGCCATAAGACCATGCAAGAGCTCAGCATGAGTATAGACCTAAACAACAACATCCTCTCCTATCCTCAAGGCACCATTCCCCTAAAATTCACCCTTAACCCCCGGACAACGATCCAAATATAATAAAATTAGAACAGGGAGTTAATTTTATAGAACTTCCGGTAAAAAATCAAGAATTAAAGTACGGATTAATTAATGAAAATATAGAAATAAATGATAAGGTCACAATAAAAGAAGGCCTTTATAGCGTTAGGAATAATAAAATCTTGTGCGAAGTTGAATCCAAGGAAGTCATGGCCATTTGCCCCGAACCTATGGATATCGACGAACCGCAGGAAATTAGCGTAAGCATCCCGGACGTAGTAGTGACCAATTGTCCCGAAATGTCTGACGAACGTAGGTTAAGAGAAATAAAAAATGAAATTCCGAAACTAATTAGAACTGAGCACATGAACTCAGACGAGAAAAATAAAATAATAGAATTAGTAAGAAACTACCCCCAGATAATTAAAAGAGAGCACGACAGACTAAGCTGTACCGATTTACTGAAACATAAAATCCGAACTACTGACGAAAACCCAGTTTACACTCGAAACTATAGATACCCGGAAATCTATCGAAAAGACGTACAAACGGAAATTGACAAACTACTGGAAAACAAAGTAATACAACACTCTAACTCCCCCTATAACAGCCCAATTAGGGTAGTACCGAAGAAACCGGACGCCTCCGGCAAAAAGAAGATACGAATGGTGATCGACTACCGCAAACTTAACAACAAGACGGTCGAAGACAAATTCCCCCTTCCTAACATTGAAGACTTATTCGGCAAAATAGGACGCGCGACATATTTCTCCGCCATTGACTTAGCTTCAGGGTTCCACCAAATTGAGATGGACCCCGACTCAGTTCCTAAGACAGCATTCTCCACAGAAAACGGACACTACGAATTCCTGCGCATGCCTTTCGGGCTCAAGAACGCCCCCCCCCCACTTTCCAAAGGGCCATGAATTCCATCTTTTCCAGAATCCCTAACGTGTTAGTATATATGGACGACATTATAATATTCTCCGACAGCCTGGACGAACATATAAAACACCTTAAGACCGTTTTCGACAAACTTAGACAACACAATCTAAAAATTCAACTTGACAAGACGGAATTCTTCAAATGTGAACTTCTCTTCCTAGGACACATCATTTCCGACAAGGGTATACAACCTAACCCGGCCAAACTAGACGCTATTACTAAATTCCCACTTCCCAAGACACCAAAACAAATTGAACAATTCCTTGGTCTTACAGGCTACTAATGAAAAATGATCAAAAACTATGCCAAGATAGCCAGACCTCTAACCCTCTCACTAAGAAAAGACAAAGACATCATAATTGACGACAGCTATAAACAAGCCTTTGAGACGTTGAAATCCCTCCTACAGAATAGTCCCATCCTGCAACTGCCTAACTTCGAGAAACCCTTTATCCTCACAACAGACGCCTCCAATTATGCTATCGGAGCCGTCCTATCCCAGAACATAGACGGAAAAGACCTCCCTATTTCCTTTGCCTCTCGCACACTAAATAGACAGGAGGAGAATTACTCCACTATAGAAAAAGAACTACTGGCCATAGTTTGGGCCTGCAAACACTTTAGACCATACATTTACGGACGCAAATTTACAATACAGACCGACCACAGACCATTACAATGGTTACACAACTTAAAAGAACCAAACTCTAAACTCATCCGATGGAAATTACAATTAGCTGACTTTGACCTTGACGTCAAGTACGTACAGGGAAAGACTAACGTAGTAGCGGACGCACTATCACGAAACCCGCCAGAAGAAAAAGACCTAAATGCCCTAGAGAACTCGTCCCCAAGTCCAAATCCAGACGAAGTCCTGGACGAATTCCTCTCGGCCCCTTCACCTGAGAATAGTGACGACATCCTAGAAGACTTAGCCAGAGCCCTAAACATTACCGCCGAAGACGACAATGAAAACATTACTGCCGAAGACGACAATGAAAGCCTACAAACGCAACACTCCCAAGAATCCTCTAACAGCCAAATTAAAATAATTGACGACAAAGCACGCTGCATTAACGTGGAAAAATTCCAAATTGTTCTAACCCGAGGCAACCCCGAGACGAAAATTCCAATCGACAGACCGTTTAACAAAACACGGCACAACTGGTACACCAGGTACCCATACTCTAACGACATAGACGAATACTGCCTAGAGTACTTACAACCGAACCATACGTACGGCGTCCTGTGCTCACCTCCTATAGAAAACTCCATTGATGAACAGATATATGACCAAATCTTTGTTCACCTGTCCAACATAATAAAAGACAAATTTCCAACAGTCAAACTTAAACGCTACTACTCCAAAAGACTAGACATAACAGACTCCTCGGAACAAGAAGAAACTATTCAAAATTATCATGTCGGCAAAACCGCACACCGTGGTATACATGAAGTGTACAGAACCCTAACTAAACGTTACTACTGGCCAAAAATGCTAGAACAGATAACAAAAGTAAGTAACAACTGTTCCCTTGGTAAGGAAGTAAAATACGAGCGTAGACCGATACGACAAATTTATGAAATTACCCCTATTCCTTCCAAACCTTTCGAGAGACTACAAGGAGACATACTACACTACAACGGGAAGCAAATCTTTACACTCATTGACTGTTTCTCCAAAAAACTATACGGTTATCCAATTAGAACCTCCTCTGCCCACGAAATCGTTACTTCTTTAGAACACTATCTAAGTCTATTCCCTTGCCCTAAGACAATTCAATTTGACAACGGAACAGAATTTAAAAACGGACTAGTGGAAAACTTTCTAAAATACAATAACATAGACACCCACTTTACTACCCCAAACCATTCAGACTCCAACGGACTAATAAACCGAGCCCATTCAACACTAATTGAAATTCTAAATATAATCAAACACGGAAAAGACTACACCCTCAATAAAATTCTAAGACTAGGACTAATAGCCTACAACAACGCCATAGTTTCTAACCTCAAAATGACACCAAACGACATCACCTTCGGAATACAAACTACCACTTACGCGCAAGACCTGGTTTTAGAACAGAAAGTTAAAGAATACCATGAAGACAGGGAATTGGTAGCTCGCGCTATTAAAGAAATTATCGAAAAAGAAAAAGAAACACGGACTAATAGACTAAACCAGACCAGAGAAAATATAGAAATTCCGGAAGGCGAAATTTACATACGTGACAAACAATATGGCAAAGCCAAGCCAAAATTTAAAAGGGAAATTATTCTCAAAAAACTAAATTAGTAACCACGCAAAGGAAATCTTTTAAAGTGCATCCTAATCTATTAAAAAGACCTAGAAAATTTACACAACAAACTCTTCCTGTTACAGATAAGAACAATGACTCACGCATCCTACATGCTGACGGCAATAATACAAACACTACAACTGCTGACGGCGGGGAATGTAGCTACCAGCCTAGAGATAACAGATCTGACTCAGGGCCCGGGAATTCTACCCGTTACACTTGACCCAGTTTACGTCATAGACAGATACTATACTTTTATACACGTTACCGACATACAATTAATAGACATTGAATTAGATAAAATTTATCACATCATCAGCACTACTTATCAGCACAACCGGACGGCACAGATAAAGTCACTCTTTAAATATTATTATTACCTTCGTAATAAGCTAGACCATTTAACCCTTAACAAATCCAGACCTAAACGGGGACTTATTAACGGCTTAGGCAAAGCCATTTCCTGGTTAACTGGGAACATGGACAGCGACGACAAGGAACGGTATGACAAAATTATAAACACTATAAAACGCAACAGTTTTCATCTCGAAAACAACTTCAAAAACCAGATGGCAATGAACAAGCGCGTAATCGAAGAATTTAATCACGACATACAAATTATACGAACTAACAATGACAAAATGACAACCTTCTTCTCCAACCCTATAATTAGCCAAGTTGAACTGAATCAGCAATTCAATTCGATCCTCTTGAACCTGGTCCTTATCGCCAACCATATTGACGACATGGAAAACTCTCTGGATTTCTGTAAATTAAACACCATACATTCTAGCACCTTCTCTCTCAAAGATCTCGAGTCACTACAAAAATCCCACAATATAACGTTCGTAACAGCAGACATCGAGGCACTTTGGCAATTAAGCAAGGTACACTGCTCAATAAAAACCTGGAATATCTACTACTTCATTAGCGTTCCCCTAAAAACCCCTTCCTTTGAGACGTACTTCCTCTTATCCTATCCTATAGAGAGAGACAACCACCTCCTGACAATTCACGTCCACCCACCTTTGATCCTAAAAATCCAAGATGAGTTATTTACAGCCACCTGTGAGGAACTCACGCAACAGCGCTACGTACTGCCGCAACAAAACCAGCATCCAGAACGATTGCATTCGCCAACTCATCGCCAACATCAACCCCGTAGCATGCAAGACGGTATACACATCAAGTGCACCATTTATCAAATACATTCCTTTTGTGGACCACTTTTTAACTTTCAGGACCAATAGAATTGTAATAAGAAAGGACAACCATAATGACACTATATTCTTGACCAACACTAGCCTCATAAAATTAAACAAGGACGAAACTCTACTAGACAGCAAAGCCATACCCATAAACAAGGATTCCAAAGGCATAGTGACAACTACACAAGTGTTCACTCACACCAAAATAAACATATCTTTTGAAAATCTGCACAGAATCAACCTAAAGATGGAACCACTGGAGGTACTAGAAGAAACACCCAAGGACTCGGCACATCTCTACTATTTTATTATCATTCCAATACTTCTACTACTGTTGCCCCCTTTGTATGTTTACTATGTCTGTAGAAAGAAGACGAATCCGGGCGCAACAGAAGGAGACCAGCTACAACCTACACCACGACAGATCTACCCTGGACTTCCGTGCCAATTGTCGCAGGAGCTCCAAACTTAAGGAGGGAGGAGTTATGACACATCTATAGGAAAAGTACCAATGCTGCGTCAGCAGCCGCCGACAGCATATAAATACTCCCACCGACCAGCAGGCAGGCAGTTCCAAGCTCACAACCATACAGAACAGTTCTCAGTGTCTATAGTAGTACTCAATATTAACCAGTGCCTTAGCTTATTGTAATTATTATATTGTATTTTTAAATAAATAGTTTTTAAAAAGGAACTTCCGGGTTCTTGAAATATAACTCCGATTTTCGAGAAAGACGCTTCCCCTCACGAAAAAACTGGAAATTTGAAGTTTGATGAAAATGGAGAAATTGCATTATAATAGACGTAATAAGAGAAAGTTATGTATTTTTAAGGGATTTCAGGATGTAGTTCCCGTGAAAACAGGAAATTCGTACAAATCTAAAAAAGATCGCACACAGTATCACTCGTGACAGCCATTAAGACAAATTCAGTAACAGAGAAACAGCCAATATTGTCTTAGTTAGACAGACAAATAATGAAATATATAAATATAAATAATTAATATAACATAGAGCTTAATAAATAATAATTTAAAAAAAAAGTAACGACAAAGTTAAAAAAGGAAGTGAATTAGTGACATAGGGTGAGTAACATAGAGGCAATATTTGTTATATTGGTGGCCCTAGGGTGGCGGAGGGGGGGACGGTCCAGAAGAGATGAACTTGGCCTGATAATTAGTTATGTACCATCAAACACGACCCGGCGGCGGCACAACATGTGTTTGAGTCTCAGTGTCTGTATGTCTGGGTATGGGTTATATGTTTGGGTAGGACAGACAGCTCCCCCACACAACTATATAAAAAGTGAGGAAGGAACTCAGTGTCTAGTGCTATCCCTGGAGAGAAATGAAGTCTGGTACAGTGTTTCTTTATTGTCTGCTAAACAGGGAACCAAAGGGAGGTCCTTCTACCTCCTTCACATCACTAACTAAATACAAAACAAAAAACAACTAAACAAGTGATACAAACATGTGGCTTGTAACAAAGTACAACCATTCATAATCTTTTCTATAAACGTTATATTATATAAACAGCTCATTTAAACATCTAAATAATAATTATAGGAAATAAATAAATATAAAAAAATCTAGCGTGAAACTATCACACAACTCTCTCTTGCTGCTGTAAATACAACTAAGTATAAAATGGCAAATTTTATTTAAACTTCAAATTTCACTCATTTGCTCTAACAGGTGGTGGTGGTGGGGGGGAGGGCGATAGGTTCCTACCCAGACAGGTAGTAGAAGTGATTACATTATAGTCCTGAAGATAAGGTCAGTAACATTACACCTACCTCCATATCACATTGGAAATTTAACGTCACAAATTCTGCAGAACTAACAAAAAACAATTTTTTGTCAGAAAACTGTTTCAAATAAAAGTGATAGGTAAGGTAGTATTTGAAGTTTAAAGAGCCATTTTCATGGAAATGGGGAAAGAAAGATGGTTAATGGATTTCGCCGATACTTTCGTATCAGATGCGATGGAAGTATCTATATGGAATATCAAGTTTCCATTTCCTGTTAGTTTTCTGTTTTTCAGACATATATTTTGTTCACTTTCTCCAATACTTCCTCCTCTCGCTGGAGTTCCTCAAGGCAGCATACTTGGATGCTCTTCTATTCCTTATATACTTCAGACATCCCAGAACACCCAAATACCGTAATATATACCTTCGCAGATGATACTGCAATTCTTTCCCCAAACCTTGAATCCTTGAATGGCTATCGCTCTCTACAAGAACATATCCTTCAACTGGAATCTTGGCTCTTAAAATGGAAGATAAAAGTTAATCCACAAAAAAGTAAATACATCTATTTACACTGGGTAGAAAAATCCTCCCACCGATCCACATTAACCAACTCTAATCTCTCCCTAAATAGCGTAGATTACCTGGGTTTCCAGCTAGACAAAAGACTGACTTGGAATCCCCACACTAGACTCAAACGACTTCAACTAAATAGACGGTTCAGACAACTCTCAAGACTACTAGACAGACAATCCAAACTCACATTACAAAATAAAAGACTTCTCTACCTACTACTACTGAGACCTATATGGTCATATGGCTTAGAAATGTGGGGAACAACCAAACGTTCCAATCCTGCCGAATCCAGTCATTTCAATAAAAAATCCTTCGAAAAATTGTCAATGCACCCTACTATGTTGCTAACCTCACTATCCACAGTGATCTAAATATTCCTTTCGTTAACCATCTAGCCAAAACTCGTTCCCTTAAATTCCATTCATCTACAACTGCTCATCCTAATCCTTTAATTCCCCAGCTTTCTTCAAACACTATTCCCGACAATCCACGCAGGCGGCTGAAAAGAAGATGGCCCCGTGACCACCTTGTAGAATAATTCAAGATAGTGGAGTGCCATAGCTGGATGTCTTCTCCAATCCACACTCCTGTTATTTAAGTTGCCATTTAACACATTTACTTGTTGCAGTGTATTTTTGCAGTTTAAATATCAATAAAAAACAAAAACAAAAAAATATTTTGTTCAAGCACAGATATACATTGACAGATAGAACAATTTTCTGAAAACCACTTTTTTCGGATTCAGAGAACCTAGAAATTCTTATTTCCGGTAAAAACTCTGACACGATCATAAAATACTTTCTCTCACAGCACAACTGAAAGTAAAAAAATAATAATAATAAAAGATAACCTATCTGTTTCTTTCTTTGAAAATGAATGTTGTAAAGTTGGCTATTCTGATATTCTAACCGCAGGGCAACACTGCTAGCTTTAAAACAAGGTCGAGGCGCCCCTTCAAAAGAAAAAATTATTCCCTTATTCCAATCTGTACTGGAATAAAACGAAAAGCACTCACCAAATACATCTTATCTCATAATCAATATCTTCCTTGTTTCTCCTTTATTTCCACACTCTAGGACTTCGTCATCACTTTTACGGGAGTAAACAAGCGTAAAGAAACTTATGAACACATATTCTGAGTTTTCTACATCGATCAATTCTTATCGATTTGACCTAGCCGTGGGTGTTACTAACATAACCTCCTACTCCCTGAGTGTAAACGATGAAATCTAAACAAATTTCGATCTACAATCTATGTAAATAGAGTTATGGTATTTATTTCTTAGTTTTACCAGATTTTGACTGCTACCAATCTGAAATTGTATGAGAATTACAGTTTTGTCAAGAATATTGTTTGTATTTTATTCCATTATTTCAATGACAAATGAGTGAATTTTAAGAAAACTCCAATTGGCACACGTTTAGTACTTTTATTAGATGAATGCATATTCGATCTAAAAATTAAATAGGCATTTGCAGTGGATGTTTGTGTACCTTAGAACGAAATTCTTTCGTCCATAAATAAACAGTAAAAATTAACTTAAAATTTGGCTTAGTCACAAAAAAGCAAGTCCAAATCGATTGATTGTCTAATTCGATTGTATGATATGTAATAAGTTATAATATTTTGAAATCCCCCTCTTCTGATATTTTGAACGGAAATTATTCAAAGAAATATTTATGAGTTGAAGGCTCACTATTGTCAGCTGAAATTTAATTTAATTGAAAGTTAAACAAATGATTTAGTCAATTGATTAGTGCTACGTCATTACAAACAAAGATTATTATTTATAAATAGTTGGAAACCTTTGGAATGCTCGTGACGCCACGCTTAATACGTGATCATATATATTTATATACTTATAGAAATGGGAAGCGTTAAAAAAAAAAAAATTGGTACACCTGCCGCGGAGTACAGTCCATAATGACTCACTCGTTAGTGGGGTCATTCTTCACCTCGTTAGTACGGCCACCATCCTTCTGCGTCCTTAATGACATCATTTATGACCTCCTTGTCTCTATCCTGGTTCGCATGTAGCTTTTTTATTTATTTTCATCGCTACCAATATCCCATTCATTCAGAATTTATTTATATTTGTAATCCCCCCCTTTGTTTGGATTTGTGTTTTAGCAGGTTCAATTTTCGTATAGTTTAGGATGAATCATTGATAGATAAGATTTTCTACATCCGTTTCAAACGAACTAAAAATAGTTATTAAATACTCTGTGTTCATAGCCGCTGTCTCATATTAATAACATTTAAAGATACGAATCATACCGAATTAATTTGTGGGAAAGCGTTAGTTCGTTAATGTAGCTGATATACGTCCCAAGATAGATGTCTGCATCCTTCCAGTTCCGCATATCCCATTTTAGCCAGACAGAATAGCGCTGATATGCGTTATGGGTGATAAGTCAGGCTCTTTCAAATTCTGTGTTTGGTTTTCAGACAATAAGAACATGGAGATTAAGCCTTGGAATATGGAAGAAATGATTTAAGGTTTCCTTAGTACGAAAAAAAAATTTTTGCGACTCGTCTGCATAATATATTTGTGAGCGTGAACAAATGATCGCATAAAGAAATATATTTGGTGTGAAACACTCGTACCACTTTCTCTTACTCCTCCTCTTAATACAGTTTTATATATATAAGAAGATAAATTTTCACTAAATTTCAAATAATGCTCCATATGTCCCTAACATAAATATACAGGTGGGGGTGAGGGGGACAAGTACCAACCTACCAACAGGAGGCAGGTAGCGAATGATTACATTGTAGAGAGCGCACAATCATATTGAACAAACACATTTAGAATTTTTTAATGTCTCAGATTCCTCAGCAACAACTTTTTCCGAAAAACGTTTAAAATAAAAGTGATAGAGAGGTTTGTATATCTGTGTGCGCGCACTCAACAATTTCATAGGTTTCCTTTATTCTTCGCATACTAACTGGTCAAGCCTTATCACTTCGACTTGTAACATTTACCCAGGAAAAGTCATTTTTTCTTTTTGTTTCACGGTTTTCTAAGTGAGCTGCAATGTCAAGCTTCCTCTCACTTGCTCATCCAACAGTTTGGAGGCTTCATTTCTTTGCAGATTTTGTTTTGCAGACAAAAATTCCCAAGATAGCTGGGAATTTTCTAATTTGGTAGTTTTCCAAAAGTGTGCTATTCCAGGGGTTTTTAATTGTTTAAATAAAACTTTTTTTTGATGCACTAACAGTGCAACCAACTTCAATGGCCGTAAAAACTGCAAAACCATAGCTGGATTTATATGTGTGACAAAGGTGAAGTTTTTAGAATGCGGAAATAGACAGAAGTAGTAAATTGTTTAGAGAGAGAGAGGGACAATGAAAGCCAGAATTTCATTGGAGACAGTGGCAGGCAGCAAACAGCATCAAGCCATACAGCGAACTGGTGGAAACACCTGGGAGAAGTTGCTGACTTGTGTACAAGCACGGCCGTAGAGAGAGAGATGTGCATTTACAACAAGCGTCCGTCCAGACGATGAGGAGGTCAGTGCCACTTCCTGCACTGTCTGCAGATGCAGTTTCAGTCCTGCAGCCAGCTCCTCGCACTCCACCTGCTGTTAGTTCATTTATAGTTGTACATATTTCTCTCTCCTATACATATATATATACATACATACACACCCATCACATACACATACATCCACAGACACACACGTACATCTAGACAACACATGCCAGTTAAATAGTCGGACACACTTATGCATAGTTAATAGCATTTTTCCTTTCTTAGTTTTGTAATGCAACTGTGAATTCAACCTTAAAGTGCAGAATGATGAATCATCTAAATTTCTGTTGCTCTATTCTTTGATTCAACAACACCGATACTCTCTCACTGTACTTATCAATAGCCAATTAATTGCCATAAGTTCTGCATGTTTACGAAACTTTATTTCATTAAGTTTAAAGTTCAAGCCCAAATAAAAGTATTGGATTTCTATCTACAGTATTTCAAGTTTCAAGAAAATTCCAAACAAATTCAAGAAATCTGTACTGTATAGTCGCACTTCCGGTTAACCATTTTCTTCAAACTTGGAATACTGGCCATGCTCTTAATGTAACTTAATATTAAATTGATTTCATAAACCTTAGAAAAAAAAAGTTTCAAAAAACTGATAGACCTTTCTTGGTGTAGTTACTTCGCGAAGTTAAAAAATAATAATAATGAATCTGTTCAGTAAACTCGCATTTCCGGTTGTTGGATTTTGATCAAAAATCTTCATGTTGGTTGCAAAGGCGATTTGAGCTTCCTGCGATATTTCGTTTTTACATTCTCTTACTCCTAGTAAGAGGAAGTCTTCTGATCTTACGAAATTGAGTTTTAACCAGAAATACAAGTTTTGAGATCCACTGAATAGAAAACAAATGTTTTTAGCGAATGGTCTGTGTGTGTGTGTGTGTGTGTGTGTGTGTGTGTGTGTGTGTCCATGCGCGCGCACTATATCTCAAATACGAAAAGTCGCAGGAAGCTCAAAGTTGGTATCATCTCCGCATCAGACACGAATATTTCGGGCAAAATCCATCAAACGGAAATGCGGCTGTACAGAATGATTTTGTTTTCCATTTTTACGTGATTCCCTCGAAAAAGATTCCAACGATTTTCTTTAAACTTGGAATGTGAACTGCATAGATAGAAACGTGTCATTTTTATTTGAAACATTTTTATTCGATTATTTGGAAAAATTGATTTTTAGATGGGTGCCATTTAAATTTGCAAAATCTTAGATGGTTGTGACATAGGGCCTCTACATAAGGCCGCTCTTAAGTAAAATCCTCACCACAAATTTTATGGCCAGCCCAACTAAACATTGTAACGTTGTAATTTTAAAGAAAATTTCTTGATTAAATTGCATTAATTAGAGTAAAATAAAGTTGGTGTGAGCGTTTCAAATCAGTTAGTTTGTTTATTTTGTACAGTTTATAAAATAAAATAAAGTTCCTCACAGTGTGAGTAATGTTTGTTTAACGAGTTTTAAGTTAATGTTTTATAATAGCCATAGTGATTTATTTGGCCGTGATTTTATAGTCAGTTGTGCCAACCTTTGAATCTAACCAATGATGATGAGAGAGTTAATAAAGAAGGGAAACATGTTTTTTTTTTTTTCGTTAGAGGTTGGTAATACGCTTTAACCTTTACTTTGATGTTTTAGTAGATAGTTAAAGATAGGACGAAAGCTGGTCGTAGATCTCTATGGTCTAACGGTGTAGCCCGGCACATCACCGACTATCTGTGCTATACATGCGAACTTAATGTGCCAGGCTCACACGGTTCTGTTCATCTATTACCTACTCCGACATAATATTCCCTCCATTGTCCACAGTTATGGCGCGCGGCTCCCCGCTGTTAAATTTGCCTATTTCTATTATAAACGACCCATTCCCGCTCTTCGCTTCTTATATTACATACATCGTTCATGATGCATAATTTATCTATTTCTATCCTGTTTAGCAATTGTCCTCTTTAGAGTTATTCTCAACAGTTTTTTTTACTTTCTCCTGCTGCTGTGCAAGGAATTATTACGATCGTGTCAAATTTCCATCTACCGGAAGTGCGAGTTACTGAATGGATTTTTTGGAGGTTTCTAGAGGAATTATACCACATTTCTTTCCTATTCAGGCGGCTCAAAAACACCTGTTTCCGGTGAAAATTCAATTTCGAAAATCTGGCACGATCGTAATACTTCCTGTTACTAGGAGTAAAAGTAAGAAGTTTATGAATCCTTGCTCTCTAAAGTATTGGTTGTAAAAGCCTGTTTGCAAGCTTACTATAGTCGGTTTTATAAGAAAATACGGACGTGCTTACATCTAAAAAACTCAGAAGTTCCTTTACTATGTATTTTCTGCATTTTAATGGTTTCAGCAACTATATAATATTAAGGTAATTAAGGTATATTAAATATTTTTGAGAATTAGTATTTCAACTTTGAAGAAAATCAGTTTTCCGAAATTGCGAGTTGACAGTATTGGTCTATGAGTTGGAATTTTCCCGCAAACGGTCCAATGATTTTCTTTAAACTTGGTGCACTATTGCATATATATGAACCAATCAATTTTATGTGAGACATTTGTCTGGGAAAATTATTTTAAAGGTCATTATGGAAAATAAATAGTAAGCTGCCTTTATAAAGTTTTGCTGGACGGCTAACAGATGGAGCTACAATGGAGTCAAGGGTAGGTAAATATGTCCTAAAAACCAACAAGTAACCCCGCCCCCCACCTATATTTTAATGCAATGCTGAGACCAACTAAATGTTCAGTAAAAATACCGAATTAGAAGAAAATTTGTTAATTAGATTTGTAATATTTGTCGTCTAAGTGCGACACACTTTTTTTTTTATTGGATTTGTGAGACAAACTGACAGACATTATTTATAGTTGGTTCAAGAAACTATGTAATAGATAGATTATGTACGGCTAGATTAGATAATTAGAGGGAGAACAACACCGAACAAGTATTTAATTAGTTTTTAGATCCAAACTATAGATAGCGTATATAAATGATATTGTCTCGAGACCTTAGTCTGGAATATCTAAATAACAATTTGTGAAGAGTGGGAGTGGGGGAGAGAAAGACCTAGATAGACAGATAGATATACAGGTCAGAGGTCTACATGTCTCTAATTATTGAGATTTTAGTTATGACGTCATTCATTCAGTGTGATGTCATCTTTCTCAACACTCACTCTCTCTCTCAACATAATAAGGATCAAGAGAAAGAACGATTCCGAGAGTTTAGGAAATGAATAAAAATAATTAGATCACAATTTGGATGTCGGTTCGTTGACAGATTTCCGACGATCTCTATACGCATGCGTCCTATTATGAACGTGAATAAAATAATATTTTCGGAATTATCTGTCTGTCTAAATAATTCAGAATCACACAGCTAATATTATAAATTTTGATACGTTTATCTCGTGAGAATTATTAATTAAAAGGAAAAATATACCAAGTTAAATATCTTGAGCGGTTTAAAACACTCACAGAGGGAAAACACTAGCTCACTGCTGGCAAAGAGGAAGAATATTGTGATCATGTCAAATTATCACAGTTGAGTTTTCATCATCAGAAATACCTGTTTTCACTTCCTCCTCTCAGTACGAAAAAAAAAATTTCGTATGATCTTCATGCGCGCGCGGTATGTGTGTGTGTGTGTGTGTGTGTGTGTGTGTGTGAGTACAAAATATCTCAAAACTGAAAAATTGCACGAAGCTCCTCAATCCTGACATTTCCTTTAGTTTACTAAAACTGCATCTGCCACGCAGATTTTGGGCCAAAGTATTTCAAACCGGAAATGCAACTTTACTAAATGTTATTACAACCATTTCCTTTAAACTTAAAATATTCTTTAAATATCAGCTGATCACTTTTATTCGAAACATTTTTTCCCAGAAAAATTGAATTTAAGCGGCTGTGAGGAATCTGTGAATTAAATTTCAATGTTATTTTGCGCTCTCTTCTGGACTACTTCAGTAACTACCTGCCTTATGTTAGTTCAGTTGCAAAATTTCGAATTAATCTATTTGATAATGGTATTAACATTAGTAAGAGGAACTCGTGTGAATCTTTCACGCCAGGTTTCCTTTTTTTGTTTACTTAGGAGCCCACAAATATGGAGAATTCATTCGCGGAAATTTCGCAAGCACGTTCGCAGTATTTCCTCTTGCAACAGTAAACAAAAGTAAAAATACCTTTGCTGACAAATACCAAGCCTTAGTCATTTTTCTTCTACACAATAGAATTAGTCATCAATGATTGACACCACACTCAGTAATGATTAAAGATGGGTTGGAAGTGCATATTGTTTAGACGTGATCTATAGCCATTTGCATTATCAGTAGTACGTGATAAGATCATAGCATAGCTGCAGATAAGATAGCTGCATGTTAGCACTATTAGTTGCCAGTCTGGTTCCCTCGTCATCTTACCTCTCTTTTTCTCCAATATATTACTTCATACAATAAACTGCGCTTCCAAAACTAAGCATTGTTAATCGAGAGTTTCCATTGAATTTATAAAACCACCTGGTTATTACTGTGCCTGTAAGAGAACAGAATACATTTTCTTTTCATCCTGCACCGCCCAGTGTTCTTCAGGGTAGTATACTTAGCCCTATTCTATTTACTATATATATTTCAGAAAGTTCCAACTCATTCTCATACAACAAATTCAATCTGCTCTCTAGAATTCAAGTAGCGCTTTTATGAATCGACGCAGTTCTTCTTGGACGTTTTAACAAACGACTAAAATACACATATACACTTTATTTACATCCTTACAGCTGCAAACCGGGAGTTACATTTTATTAACTCTTTTCTTTCTTCAATTATTTTGGCGATTTTCTTGAAAACGGAGCAGTAACGGATTAACTTTAAACTTAGCACACTAAATACTCACTGCCCTGGAAAATCTCCAGGAAAACTCATTTTTTTGCGGGATTCTTGAGGTGTTAAGCTAGCCTTAAGTGTGCCACTTCAGCCCAATTTACGGTTCTAAAACTAGTATTAGGTAATATTAAGCTCGAACTTCAAGTTTGAAGAAGAAAATCGGTTTAACGAAAAAGCGACTTTACAGAGTACTTTTATGAGCTTTTAAAATTATTATGAAAACGGCTCCTACGATTTTCTTTACATAGATATAAACCTAATCACTGCTGATTGAAACATTTTCCCGGAAAACTGATTTATAGTGTGGGGTTCTGGGGAATCTGTTAATTGGGCTTAGATTTATAGTGTGGGGATCTGGGGAATCTGTTAATTGGGCTTAGATTTAAACTACCGTAAGGACTGAGACACTGAGCACACAATATAATCAATTCAGGTAAACAAATTCTCTCCACTAAATTTATTTAATCCAAGTAAACATTTCAAGAATGTTATCTATCCCATGGCATTGTAATAACTGGTGTAAGAGAAAACCGGGTGCGTGTGTGTGTATCACATCAGAAATTTTTGGGGGAATTCGAATAGAAGTTTAAAAAGTAAACTTGAGAGCCACAGGTCAAATTTTTGTCCCCAAACTGTATTTGAAGTAGTTAAGTCGTCTAATAACGCTTCCCTTCTTGAAATAGTAAACCACAGAATATAAAGGCGACTTTCGAGGAGCTGACCTGTTACACCATCCCTCTCTACATTAAAATGTTTTGGTTTCTTCTCTTTTTCTATTTTTTTTGTTTTTGTTTTTTCTTCGTTGTTTTGGAATAGTTCCCTCAAACGTTACCACATGTGTTGGTGAACTATCTTCGTCGGCATATTTCACCCTAGTGAACAGATTTTTGGGAGTTTCCCTCACCAGCCAATCATTTCTCAGCCAATTAACTAAATTATAACTTTCCGTTCTAAACTGACAACTTGGAAGAAATAATGAGATAGAGTATTTGGTGGTTTATATTGCAGGCGGGAGGGTTTAACACCTAAATAAAACAAAAAAATTAAGGGTCATAATACTGTCAGTCATATGTTGCGACTCACTAATGTAATAAATAAAAAGGTACTTAAGAGAAAAGTTACATGTTCGTCCATATGGTGTGACGCATTTTGCCCGAAACATTTTTGTCGGATCTCCTGGTGATGCCTAAACGAAATATCAAGCCTGAGATAAGAGAAAATATCAAATTAGAACTGCCAGCAATCTTCCTACTTCCTCTTGCTGCTGTACAAAGACGAGGTATTACAGTGATAGCAAATTTAGAAAACTAAGTAGTTTTCTTTTCACCGGAAGTACTTGGTTGTCGCAAATAGTTTGTATATGAGTATGTTTAGTGCGAACACAAAGGTTTCGTTCTTTTAAGAAACGAGAATAGAGTTGGCCATACTATCTACACACACAATACAGTACTGACACTTTTATTTGAAACTTATTTCCTGGAAAAATGATATTTTGGAGGGAGAGGCAAAGTTGAGCTTTCTTCTAAAATACTGTAAAATGTAACAGGAAGTATAAAAACAAAAAAGTTGTTTTTCACCAGATTAATGAAAAAAATTGGTGGCTGTCTCTAACGGTAGGGAAGAAATTGAATAAAAGATTGACCATCTGGGTCTTAACAATCAGATAAACTTCAAAAGAGTAAACATCAACCTTAAGGAGTTAGTTAAGCAGTCTCAACCTTGAATGGTTCACCAAGTCAGCCATACTAGCTCACAATCGTTAGTACGATCAAGAGTTTTCACCTGGCCACACCATTCTTCAAGCGTCTCACAACATCAAGCTGCACCATCATCACTTTTCGCTCGATTACTCTACCCTCTAACATATTCTTCTGTACTTACCCACGAAATCGTAAAATACAAACTGCGAGTAAAACTGTCTGCTCCCTTTTTATTTCACCAATCATCACGATCATCCTGCCACCATTTTAAATGCAACCAAATATTGAGTAAAAATTAGAAATCTGACGGCTAACTTATACACCGAAAGTGCATATCCCTTACAATGTTGGATGAAACGATTGTGTTAAAAGTAAATTTTTTAGCTAGCTGTCAGAATCAAGTACTATCTTTTTAAAAAAGTCCGTTCCTAAAAAGTAATGCAAAGCTAAGTTTTAAAAAAACTCGTTTAATATAATTTGGTGACGTAGTGTTTAATGTAACGGTGTTGTAAATAATTTAAATGAACACCACGAAAATGCAAATTTACCTAATAACCAAAATTAAAATTAGTATAAGGAGGGAATAGAATTAGTGTGAATTGGGGGTATAATATTACAGGTATGATGCAACCGGTGTGCTTTTTTTTTTTTTTTTAGTTTTGTTTTCTTTCCATGATCATTTTGTTATTAATTACATAATTTTAGGTATAAATGGAAATTTGGAACACAGGAAGAAGCGAACGCAATCTCAAAATTGTGGAAGATGAGGAAGCAGTGAGAGGAAAGATGTTTACTGGGGATGAGGGTAGGTGATGTGTTTGTGGTAGAAACTGGTGGGGGATTGTTGTCATTCAGACTAGGTGCTGGGTGATGAGAGGCGGTGAACACAGACTTACAGAAAAGAGAAGCTCTGCCTCCAGGCCACAGACAACCGGTCCCGGTCGCTACACACTCACCCGCCACGCCGTCCATTTATCTGAATACATTAGCGCGCTATTTTTAAACACAATCATTTCTCACGATATTTTTATATAAAATAAAAGAAAAAAGGAAACAATCCTTTCTTCCTCATACAAGTCCAGTTTTAAACGCTCTGTCTCGAACACCTGTATGTACACACGCACAAACATACACCAATGACTACTACATAATTTACTGGAACAAAATTTACATTTTTTTCTTTAAATGTATTTGTCTGTCGGTCTATCTAACTATGTGTCCTTTTAAGACAAATCTTTGTTAAACCCAGGCGAGATTTGGTGCAATCATTTGAATCAAATTCTGATTTCGATGTCTGTGTAACTTCTTTCTGGCCAAAAAGTGATCAATATTCAGTTCACCACAGTTTTTCTGAACTGGGACTTGAGGAATACTCCTTCGGACATGATCTCTATCACCTCCCTCCAACTCTTATTAAATAAGAAGTTTTCGTTTATTTATTTTAGTTATGTCCCCCGTTCAAAATAGCATTTTTTTCCGAATAAAATAGACCTCACAAAATAAGCATTTCAGCATCTTAATAGAATCACAAAGTTTTTACTTCCTTTTATGGTCGTTGGGTTTGTTACAGAACAGTGGAAGTTTGGCCTTGATGTGCACTGCCAACAAGTGAAATAATGGTGGGTGGAGGGGTGGTTGGTAGTCGACGGTTCGAAAAGGGAAACGTGTCTTCACTTCTGGTTGAAATAAATTACGTATGTGTTGCGCATATAGTTGCATTTTTATTACGAGCAAGAGGTGAGATTAATTCCAGTTGCTCCAGATCGTGTCAAATTTTGGTAATTGAGTTTCTGAATCGAAGAAACGGTTCTTATAAATTGGTCTCTCTCTCTCTCTCTCTCTCTCTCTCTCTCTCTCTCTCTCTCTCTGAGTGTATATATATATATATATATTCAGCACAAAGCAAAAATAGAAAAATTGGCAAAAAGTTCAATTTTGATATTTCATTTAATAGATCACCATTTGGTGATTAGATATTTTAGGATTTTTTGCAATCTCCTCGTCCATTTCCTCTCTCATCACACGTCCTCTTCTGAAATACTATAAGATGATTGAAAGTCTTTGACAATGGGATCTCGTGGATGATCAGTAGGTAATCGCCTTTGTGTACATCACTTTTACTTGAAGCGCGCATAGTTGGCAGCTGTAATAATGTAAATAAAGTAAATACGAGTAAACACTTCCAGTAAATGGATTTTGAAGTAGCCATGGTTACAATTACTAAAAATGGTTTTACATTTTTTGAGATTTTTTTTTTTTTTTTTTTTTTTTTTAATTAAGGCGTCTCAACATCTGTGGTCATTTGCGCCCGGAGCCTCCTCGGTGCACTGCCGGCCTCCGGACAGTGTTCTCCCGTTACAGACAACACTGTCCATCACCGAACAGTGAGCTGTAGGGGCTCCTAGGAAGAGAAAATCTAAGGGTAGCACGGCTGGATTCGAACCCGTGATCTCCGCGTTGCTAGTCCAGCGCGCTACCACTGAGCTAATCCCTTCCCTTTTTGAGATATTTTGTTTACAAAAATATAAAATATTATTATGATAACTCCGGGACTCAATACACACATTTCCGGGTGAAAATATAATTTTGCAAAATTTGATTTTGAATTTGACAATTTGATTTTTTGATTTTGACGAAGTAAATAAATTTGGTGTGAAACACTCACACGACTTTGTCACACTCCTGTTAATATAATTATATACAAATTTTCTTAAATTCAAATTTTATTTGTTTGTTCTAACACAAACTCAGTGTTTGTGTGCACAGTCACAGTAAACTCAGTGTTTGTGTGCACAGTCACAGTAAACAAATGTAAAGTCTAAAATTATTTGTTTTTGTACACACACACACATACACACAGAGATAGACACGTGTATATATATATATAGAAGGTGTACATGCTGTCTATTATGGTTGTTTTGTATTATTTTGTTTTTAGTTATCACAGTTACTAAGTTTAGTTTGTTTGAACTATACAGCGTTACAATCAAAGTAATAAAGTCCACAAGTTCTTTGTTTACCAAGTACAAATTAATATTAAAATTGTAATTTAGAATGATAGTTTTCTTATTCCTTTTCCACCTTTTCAATTTTCTCTGTCATCTGTTATCGTAGTTGGTAAATAAACGCCACACTATTGTAACCATATATTTCCACAATAAATATAAATAAATAAATAAAACAATAAACCCAGTGATAGTGGTGGCGGGGGACAAGTACCAACCCAAGCAGGTAGAGAAGTGATTCTAAGTAGTCCAGAAGATCGCGCCAATAACATTGAACCATTTCTATATAATATTTGAAATTTAACGCCTCTAACCGCACAACTGTTTAAAATAATTTTTGTGTGGAGAAAAATGTTTCAAATAAAAGTGATAGAACCTGTACAGTAAGTGATAGAACCTGTACAGTAAGTGATAGAACCTGTACAGTAAGTGATAGAACCTGTACAGTTAGTGATAGAACCTGTACAGTAAGTGATAGAACCTGTACAGTAAGTGATAGAACCTGTACAGTAAGTATTCCAAGTTTAAAGGAAATCGTGCCACAGTTATTTTCGAAAAAATTCCACAAAACTCAAAAATCTAGACGGTAAAAACGCACTTCCGGTTAACCGATTTTCTTCATTTGGTATTCTAGCACTGCTTAGAAACGTACATAGTATTAAAGTGGTACTTTAGAGGAAAGCTTTGCCTGTTGTTCCCTCAGAGTTTCCCAAAAAATTAATTTTCCCGGGAAAATGTTTCAAGCAAAAATTATACGTAGGGGAGGGTGAGGCTTGTTGTTACAGGGGCATGTTGTTACAGTGTAATTTTAAAAAAATCGACTGAGAGAAGCACTTCTTAAGTGGTCAAAATTGAGAGATATGCGAGTGTTGTTTGTTGTAACCAGTTCCCGCTAAACTTCTGGGGCATATGGCAGCATTCTGTGACTTTCCTCGAAATATCATAGTGAAAGCTACATTTTATTATTGAAACCGAAAACTGAGATCTGAAAACTACTAAAGTTAAGGCTTTCATACTTATGCTGTTAATTCATACATCGTTAACAATAATTTCAATCCAATATGGTTGCGCTAGTATTCTTTGACCTATGTGTTTACGGATTAATTAGTGAAATAGTGTTAGTGGGGTTAGTTGTTACACTCGGTTAGAGCATGTTGTTACAGTGTAACAACTTGCCACACTGCAAATCTTAAATCAAATCACGGCAGATCTTAAAAGAAATGAAGCCAAAAACAAGAAAAACGAGAAAGTTGGCAATTCTAACAAAAAGAAAATCTGTGTCTCCAAAGCTGCGCACAAGAATCAAAAAAATAATTTGAAGATGAGGACTGGCTGAAATGTCTAACCATGGTCGCAGTCAAAAGGTGGAGAAAATTGGGTTGAATGCATGCAGTGCAAAAGATGGGCCCATTAAAAATGTGTTAAAAATGACCCTAGATATACTTGCCACAAGTGTAACTCGAACTCAGAGATGGGTAGTGACAGTGAATAAAAGAGAATGAATGTTCAAGCATTAAGTTTGTAATAATCCATGTTTAGATCATAATCAAGCTGTGCTATTATTATTAAAATAAAGATCCGATAATTTGTTTATTGAATATATTTCAGTTTTATTTCCTTAAAATAAACACCCAAACATGTATTTTATACATTGCAACAACTTACAGTCCGCATGTAACAACAAGCGAAGGGTTAGTTGTTATAGTATGCGCATTTTAATATATACTACTTCATTTTGAAAAATCTCAAAAAAATATATAATTAGTAGAAATAAATGAGACAACAAAGTAATCAATTTTCAGCAATAGCATTTTGAGTGCAACATTCAGCAATTAAAAAATGTTAACTGAAATTTGCGCCCCTACTTTTATATATATGTAGATAGTATGCAACTCTAAAGAAAACCGTTGGAGTGGTTTTCGAGAAACTCGCGACAAAATAAAACAAAAGACGAAGACAAGTTCAATAGAGTCACACTTCCGGTGGTTGGAGTTCGCCTAAACTTTCGTGTCTGATTAGGGCGGTCAACTATGCATCAGGGCCGCGGGGTGCAAAACATTTTCGGGCTTCTTAAACAAAAAAATCTGATGTGAAACACTCGCAAGACTTTCTCTTACTCCAATTTACTTGGTTTCAAAGTCTCTAGTTCATCGAACTCTAATATATAACGCTTCTTCTGATTATAATTTATTTGTTTAAATGCGTTAATAATTAGTTCGATTCCTTTTTTATGTTGTTGCGAGAAAGTAGATTCTGATTGCAGTAGCTCATGCGTAGATTCCCATCTTTAATTCTTTGTGGACTGCGCCAGCTTCACAAAATTAAGGACAATACAATGAATAGCTAAAAACTCCAGGTCTAAGAAATGTTTATTAACTGAATATTATGAATTCCTTGGAGAAAATTTTGTGGGTGTTTAATATCAATTTTATTTTGTTCCATTAGTATGAACAGCCAAATACAAAATGCCGGACTTACTTTGCATTTTGCAGTTCTGCATAATTATCTTGTGCCTTATTTTACAACAATGGAATGAAAATTCTAAATTTTGTCTTTATAGCTCACATTAATTATATAAAAAAGTAAATATATTAAGTTAGAAATTTTTGCTTTTTTTTATAAAACAATTTTATTGCACAATTTGATAATTTATAAATTATCCATGGAGGGAAAATTAGTAAAAAAATTCTAAACTCGAGTTTTCATAGAAATAATTAGCCAATACAATGTAAATGTGTCAAATGTGGGCATGTCCAACATGATAATTATAAATTTCTGATTGGCTTAGCGTACACCCACATTTCACATCTACACTGTGATTGGCTAATTATTTATAGCTAATTATTTCTTTGGCGAACACAGTTTAGAATTTTTTTACTAATTTTCCCTCCGCAGGTATTTCATAAATTATCGAATTGTGTAATAAAATTCTTTATAAAAAAATGCAAAAAACCAAGTAATTTCTAACATAATATTTACTGTTTTATTTAGTTAATGTGAGATATAAAGTAAATACGCTGTAATTTCATTGCATTATTGAAAAAGCAGAACTGCAAGATGCAATTAAGTCCGCCATTTTGTATTTAGCCGATTATACTAATGAAACAAAATAAAATTGATGTTAAACGCAATTTTCACAAAATTTTATTTCACAAAATTCACATAATTAGTTTAAAGAAAATCCTTGGAGCCGTTTCAGAGAAAATAGCAGAAAACTAAAAAATACTTTTCAGTAAATACGCCCTTCCGGTCATCCAATTTTCTTCAAACTCGGAATTCAACAACAAACTTAATTCTAATTAATATTGTTTATATGATAGAATTGTGTAATAAACTGAAATAGCACTTTGGAAGAAACCTAACCCCTTCCTTACCCTAAAAGTGCCCTTAAATGAATTTATCCGGAGAAATGTTTCAGATAAAAGATATAGCTCTCTGTATGTGTAGTTGTGATAACTTTGTTCAAAGAAAATCGTTGGAGCCATTTTCGAGAAAATCGCAAAAAAGTGAACAAACATTCAGTAAAGTGGCACTTTCGGTTGAGGAATTTTGACAAATAAGTTACTGCCAGATCCCATGGTGATACCTAAACGGAATATCAAGTTTGAACTTTCAGCGATTTTTCGTTGTTTAGTTATGCTGTTCACATACACACACAGGCAGACCATTTTCTAAAAACCACTTTTTTAGACTCCAGGGAACTTCAAAAGCTGTATTTCCGGTGGAAACTCGATATCGAAAATTTGACACGATTACAATACTTCCTTTTACTAGGAGTAAGAGAAATCTTCATCAGGAAAACGGATTATTTTTTTTTTTATGAAACAATACCTTGATACATTTTTACCACTGAAACATGAAACATTCTTATCAACAAAGATACTGTGATTCTTTATTTCAGTCAAATACTTTACCATTTTAATAATACTTTAATTTCAAAGATTTTATTTACCACTTTATCATGTAATGTAATTATGTTTTTTATTTAAGTTTAAAACTGAATATATCTCTATTTAATTATTCTCAGTTCTCAATCACTTATTATTGATTCCGCGCTCCACATTTATTTCCCAGTTTGATTAATTATTTTTTATATTATTTTGTAATTGTTTAAGTTTATTGTGTATGAGTGTGTGTGCTTTTCTGAGGCATTGCACCCGTCGCACCCCCCAATTGGCCGGCCCTGTGTCTGATACTGAACATTTATGGTGCTAGTCCCTAGACGAAATACCAAATTTGAAGGTCCTGCGATTTTTCGTTAACACACACACACACACAGAGTGTGAGAGAGAGAGAGAGAGAGACCATTTGTTAAAAACATTTTTTTCATACTCGGGGGATCTCAAAACTGTATTTCTGGTGAAAACTCAATTTTCCACATATGACACGTCCCAATTCCTGTTACCGGCAGTAAGGGGAAGTAAAAAGAGATTTTAGCTTACGAAAAAAAAAATTGATTGGCGCCATCCCACCACGCGATTATTTTTATAGAAACGTACGTGAACAATGTATTTAGGTTGGTAGCCTTGTTTTGTAATGTTAGTATGCAGCTGAGAGAACTGCAGTTTGCACGACTAAATGGTGAGTGCAAATTAATTATACGGTCACTTTTATTCAGCTGACTCTGTCTGCTATTGCTGCTGTACATAACTGAATTCGTAGCTCATTAAACACTCCAATGATCCAATTCTCCTCCCCTTCGGTTGAGAGTACTCCAAAAGTTCTCAAAAAGTAATTTCTATGATTAGGCAATCATTTCTGTTTTCATGTTGGGTGAGTATCGATCATACATATCGAGTGGCTGGTTCTCGTTACTAACCAACAACTATTATCTTTTATCAGAGACATTTTCCGTGGTAGCCTGCTTCATTTTGCGGTCATCGACCGGTTTCGGGCGTTCGCCCATCTTCAGGATGCGTTTTTCAGACAGTGTGACAACACAGACTTGCACAGAGCAAACTTAGTTTACACACTAGAAACCAGTCGATGACCACAACAGGAAGCAGGCTATCACGGAAAATGTCTCTGATGCTTTCCAGCTCTGCGGAACCAACCACCACCACAACAATTATCTTTTATCCGGATCTTTTATACAATAGTCGCACTTCCGGTTGATGGATTTTGTCCGGAACGTTAGTGACAGTTACGATGATAGTATCTAACGGAATTCCAACTTTGAATTTCCTGCGATTTTTCGTTTTTGAGATATTCTGTGTTAACATACCACACACGCGCGCACACACACACACACACACACACACACACATACACACATAAAGACCAGTTCACATTTCGTATTCTGGGGTCCTCTTATTAGGAATTAGAGAAAGTAAAAACTGAAAGCATAAATACAAATGTCCCAAGGATATCTCTCTTCTTCAATCACACTGCATCAAGCAACAATACCAATTTAGAGATCACTCTTAGCCTTGCTACAGCAAGGTATTGCTTGAAATCTCCCCCCCTCAACCGCGATTATTTTAAAGATTTTTTTTTAGTTTTTCGCGATTTTCTTTAAACTTTATAAGCCACCATACATATTTTCTATGGTCCATGATTTTTGTCATTTAGTAAAATTGATTTTTGGGGGATTCTGGAGGAACAAGAATGTTAGATCTGCTGCCAAAGTGCTATTACTTGGGAATGTGAGGAATACTGCGAGAGAAAGTAGCATGACACATCACATAAAATAATAATTTTTCGTTTTTTAATTACGCAATTGAAAACACAGACTTCCTCTGGCAGCAATCAATGAAATTAACAATTTCCGGTGCGAATTTTTAATTCGCAGCGTTTCGTGGCAAGAAGCCCTCATCTATTGAATTAAATTACAAAAACTTTTTAAGAAATGTTAAAGAACTCCGGATATTCTCCGCTAACGGTAGATGTGCAAAATAAAAATAACTAAAAAATAAAATAAAATAACTAACCAAGAGGAAACCAGATAAAAACCTACTAAACCTGTTTCCTAATATATTTATATACAAATATATACAATATATATATTTTATGTGAAATTCAAATTTCCAGAAAGAAAAACATAAAAATGGCGAACCAATCTTACAATCCAGTTGGCCGTGTCTCATTCTGCCAATCATAACCATTTAATTTTTTTTTTGTACATTTTATCGATTTTTTTTTCACGAAATATTCGAATATTTTTATAAGATCGTTCAGCCTGTTCGATGATTATTATATCTATATATATAATATATATATATATATATAAAACTCAGCATAACTCAGTGTGTGTGTAAAGATTTTCTGTATATTTTTTAATGCTGTATACAGATACTAAACAGGAAGTTCTCTAACTCTGTCTTGTATGCTGAAATTGTTCTAACAATTTGAAGAATTTTATCTAATGGGTACTGATTTAGAGTTGATGAAATAAAGGCAAGTTTTTAATGGAATCTTCTTGCTGAAATACTGGAGAAAATTTGGGAAAAAGATTCCAAACAAATATATTTCTGTCGATATCTTTGTTTCTTACCTCCGTAAGAAGTTACTAATCGCGGCCAAGCTTTCACGGAAAATACAGCATAAGTTGCGAATCACCTGAGTAGAAAAAGCTCTATCGGTTTTTCTTTAAGCTTCCCGACAGTAAGTAAACACATAAATATTTATCGCTTTTATTTAATACATTTTCTCCCGGAAAAATGGAAATTTAGGGGCCGCTGGGAAATGTGAAACATGAGCTTTAATTCTAAACTGCCTACACAAGTTCGGCTCGAGACTGCAAGTCTACAAATAGTCATATTCAGGTAGCTGTTATGACGCCAAAATAGCCAAATAGAATTATAACCTTAATCAGAGAAAATCGTAGGAGTGTTTTACTTTCTCCTTTCTCATACTGTAATAAGAAAAAGTATTGCAATCGTGACAAATTTTCGATGTCGAGTTTACACCGGAAATAAACGTTTTCAGGTCCTCTGAGAAGAAAAAGCGGTTTTTAAAAATTGGTCTGTGTGTTGTGTGGTGCGTGTGTGTCAACATAACTCAAAAAGTGGAAAGTCGGAGATAGTTAATAAGGTTAAGATACCTGATAATAAGGTTTTAGTCGAAATCGGCCCACCGGAAGTACCATTTACTGCATGGATTTTTTTCTCAATTTTTTGCGATTTTATAAAACTGGCTCCAAAGATTTTCTTTAAGCTTACTGTTTATCAACTGCATTTATATAAAGAGCTGCAATTTTTATTTGAATTGTTTCTCCGTGAAAATTCAATTAAGGGCACTTTTGGATGAGTGATGGGGGTTATATTTTCCTCTAAAGTGCTAATTTAGTTTATTATATGATTTCTTCATTTAAATAATATTAATTAGGATTAAATATGTTGCCAAAATTGTGAGTTTGAAGAAAATCGGTTGACCGGAAGTGTGTTTTTACTGAACTGTTTTTTTTTTTTTAGTTTTCTGCGATTTTTTCCATAAAATGACAGATTTCATTAAAATCTGCAACAATAACGATGAAACAAAGGACCTGTCTTTTTTGTTTGAAATTTTTTTCCGAGAAAGTTCATTTAAGGCGTTTGGGGGGGGAGAGGAGAAAGATTATGATCCTATCGTGGTTTATTAAGGTGTATATTTTCGCATTGATATAACATTGAAGACAATTAAACATCTAACAAGAGAATTATTAGTTTGAAAAAATCTGTCATTTTTAACTGTAAATTGCAGTGAGAGAAAGTCGTGTGAATGGTTCACACCAGACTGTGTTCAACAAAATTGTTTACCATTCAAATAGTCAAATATAAACAAATAAATATCTATAATTTATTACAAACAATAATTAAAATTAAACAATAATAATCAAATCAGTGTTAATAAATAAATTCAATTTATTAATTGATAGACAGAAAAGACAGACAAACACACGTGAGTTTTATTTAATGAATGGACTGCCTCATTCTCTTTCTCTCCTTTCGCTACACTCCATTCTCCTCTCCTTACACTAAATAAAGATATGAATCGATGAATAAATTATACGATATTATTGATCTGTATTCAGTTGTTTCAAGCTGTTGACTGCGTTTTATTTATCTCTCTGTCTCTCTCTTTCCTCTCCTCCCCGCACTCACTCTCTCTCTTCTCAAACCGGTTCCAAAAATAAATAAATTTAAAAAGAAAAAGAAAAGAAATTTATAAGGTTGACTGCAGCTGCGAACTTACTTTCTTCCTCAATTACCTGTCTTTCTGGTGAGTAACACTTCCATCTTAACATAACTAACTGCATACCATATGATTTTTTAAGTTATTTAATACGTAATAAATTACGCGGCGTCAGATTCCATAGTTTTAGGCTTCTAGCTTTCTAAATTCACTTACCGCTGTAAGCATGGTTTTGTTTGTGTGTTTATACAACGCCAATTAAATGGCAATTTAGCCATTTCGTAGAAACGTCTGTCTGGGGCCGAAGCTTGGCTACAGGGGCTAAACAAAGATCTGTGGCTTAAGGAGTTATGGCCAAACGCTTTGAATAAGCCTTGGTGGATCTCTAAGTTAGTTAGGAGTTGGGAGCAGAGTGGAATTCTTCTTGGTAAACGGACATGCAGGTATAGAGAGCAATGAAAGGGCGGACGAGTTGGCTAAGGTGGGATCCATTATCCATCCATCGCTTGCTATTATCGTCATGTCCTAAGTACTAACTGTTCAGGATTTACTCTGGCCTGGATTAAGTTCTTCTTCTTTTCTCCTGGCAATATGTGAAACATTCAAAAGATTTATCTCTGACCGCAAGAATTAACTTCAAATTGGCCAATTCTTAATACTATATTCTTCTGATTTATAGGTCACTTTTTTACTGGGAATCATTACGTCACACTTCCCTAAGAAGTTTACAGGAAAATCTTTGAAGCCGTTTTCGCCTAGAAAATGGTAAAAACTGAAAAAAGAGATTATTTTTGAACTAAGTATTGTTTAAACAGATTTAATTCAGGACCGTGAAATATATTGAAAATAGGGGGAGGACTCGAGGTCACCTCTTCCATGAACCATGGAAGACATTTCTCTACACGACTTCACACGACTTTTCTAGAGTAGCCGTCACCAAGCAATTTTGCAGCAAGGTAGTCAAACAATGGAATAAAAGAGAACTGGAGCAGCACTAGAGATACATGCAAGATTGTCTCCAGTATAAGAGTTTTATAAAACGTATAAACCTTGGAGCATGAAGTCTCTTCTCTCCCTGAGTAGTATATAATTGAGCGTTGCGGAAGGGTCCATAATCTTGGGTAGCCAGTCATTTACACGAAATAGGCAGAACGTCCTAGTCCTAGTCCTAGTCAGAACTGTGACGAGAGAGCGAGGGGAACCTAGGTCAGTGTCCCCGTTTCGCTAATATCTGGTTCCGCTTATTTGGGAAGCCAACGAATCTAAGGAATATTGGGGAGGGTTGGAGATTAAAGATATCTTAAGAAGATATGGTAGTTAGATTGGTAAATTCTTAGCTAATTGTTTTTTGTGGGGGATAAGAGCCATTTAGTCTTAGGTACCGGCGCCTTCGGGCACCCATTTTAATAATAAAGCCATTCAGTATAGAGGCAAACCAAGATCAGTAAATTTTAGCGACGTAAGAATGTTGGCGCTCTTCTTACACTGTAGATATAGTACGTATCAGGTGTTCCGCAATCTGCACAATAGTCACTCGGCAATCTTTGTATTACATCTAAATGCTAGTCATGGCGAATAGTTATCTTAAAATACTACTCAGCGGGATCTAATCTATATCAATGGGAGAATCTAAACTTAATAAAATCATTTTATTGAGGGAAGTGTAACCTCTCTCGCTCCCCAAAGCCCCTAATGAACTTTCTCGGAGAAAAGTTCAAACAAAAGTGACAGATCCCATCATTTATAATTAGTATTTATAATGAAATTCCTTCGGTGCTTTTCTGGAGAAAATCGTACAATACTGAGAATAAAGAATCGTTCAGTAATGGTTCACTTAAGAACAACCAATTTCTTCAAATTTAGAATTTTGGCAACATATTTAATTCTAATTAATATTATTTAGATTACAGAATCACGACCTGATCACGATATTTCCTCTTTCTTAATATGCGGCATCCATCCATGATGTTCTTTAATGGAAAATTTTCATATACGGATTAAACAAATCCGGAAATCATAGCACGAATGTCCGACTATGTCTAGCCATCTCATTTTTGTAACTAATTCCGGTCATTCATTTTCGAATTTAAATCGAAAAAATTATCAGTTGCGATCAACTATTGACACGATTTACATATTTGGCCACCTCTGTTTACATCGCCAACTATTTCTGCTACCACAGTAAAGACCATAAATATAAAAAGAAACTGGACTATGTTTATGTTCAAATATACGGATTAACAGTTGTAGATAAATAAATTGTATTCATTAGTATCAAAGAAACTAAATATGGCTTAGGATTTTTTTTTTTCTATATTAAGTTTGACATTAGATTATATTTTATTTGAGATTATTTCCTAGTTACATTTTCCTATTTCTCTTCCATTTTAGATAGTTTGTAGATATCATAGAGCTAGATAGAGAGAGACAGCACCACATAGCTATGTTGTTGCCAAGCTAGATACAAACTAGCAGAACGTCCATCTGTTAATCGCCGTCCAACTAGCAGCGTGCTCTGCCATGGCAACGCGCAACATGTCTCTCTCTACATATTTTATAATAAACAAATGTAGCGTGTAAAATATCAAGAGAAACCTGAGGAAAAGTATGCGCACGCATCGTTTATATATATATATAATATATATGTGTGTGTGTATATATGTATGCATGTATGTATAAATAGAGTGCGTGCTCTAACAATCTTAACTGTTTATTGTGTTGGGATATTTTATATACAGATATATAAACACACACACACACACATATACACACAGCTGTGTGTGTATGAGTGCGGGGTTCTCAGTGCCTCGCCCCACTCTGAAACCGGTCAGCCAAGAGAGCATGTGACCTACACAAATCGCGCCGGGCTCTGCCACCCTACCCCGCTTTATGAGGCGCAGGGCGAATGCAGACTGGCCCAGCATATTTCTATACTATAGCACTTGGAATAGTTAAAGTCTTTAAACTAAACATTGTTTTTTTTGCCATTTTTTCTTCTCCTGTATTCCATTATCCATCCATCGCTTGCTATTATCGTCATGTCCTAAGTACTAACTGTTCAGGATTTACTCTGGCCTGGATTAAGTTCTTCTTCTTTTCTCCTGGCAATATGTGAAACATTCAAAAGATTTATCTCTGACCGCAAGAATTAACTTCAAATTGGCCAATTCTTAATACTATATTCTTCTGATTTATAGGTCACTTTTTTACTGGGAATCATTACGTCACACTTCCCTAAGAAGTTTACAGGAAAATCTTTGAAGCGTTTTCGCCTAGAAAATGATAAAAACTGAAAAAAGAGATTATTTTTGAACTAAGTATTGTTTAAACAGATTTAATTCAGGACCTTGAAATATATTGAAAATAGGGGGAGGGACTCGAGGTCACCTCTTCCATGAACCATGGAAGACATTTCTCTACACGACTTCACACGACTTTTCTTATTGCATTTCTTAACTTCCGATTGTAAAATTTTATTCAAACTTATTCGGAATGTTGCCACTTCCGTTAGAGCTATAATACCCAGTGTCAGAGATCTCCCACAACCCCATCTAATGTCAAATTTTCTTGAAAAAAATTTGCAATTGAAAATTGAAATATATATCTGTGCGAATTACTATTCTTTGCTTTAGAGGAAAGTCGATGATGTCGTTTTCAAGAAATTTTATTTTTCGGGAAAAATGTCAACCACCCGCCGCAAAAAAGTGGGAGATTAGTTATGTAAAGTAAAAAAAGAAAAGAAAGAGAAACTGGAAAATCCGTCTATGAAATTGTACTTCCTGTTCACAGATTTTCACGAAAACTTTGATGTTGGGTCTTCTTATGAATACTTTCGCATTTTAAATTAAAATTAATTTAACAGAATTTTGTAAGGGCCATTTTTCAAAATTAATATTACAGACAGAAGACAGAACAAATAAATAACAATTTATCTAATATGGTGTATGATGTTTTAAAACAAGTTTCTCAAAATATGTCCAGACCGGAAACTCTATTTTCATTTCTCCATCTAGATAAGAGAAATAATTAAAACCATATCTACTCAGAGAGATATCGTTAGTTTATTTTTATATGTAAGTAAATAAATTAAAAATAATAATAATAATAACTGGTAGATATTATAGAGGAGGCATTAATAGGGAGAGAGATCAAGGGTGCCAACCTTGTTCTCTCTCCCTATTAGATAATACAAAAAAAAAAAACACTGCCACTGCCTTCTGTATTAATACCAGCTGGTGACGACTATGTTTTTCTTTTAGTATCCCGCAGTGAGCAACATGTCTCTTTATTTTATTAAATTAATAATTAACTGTCTCATCCTAGGCCAACTAAACATCAATTGAGCCATATAAAACATAAAACATTGAAAAAGAAATTAAAAGTTTTTTGTATTAATATTATCGCGATGTATATCAAGTATTTTATAAATAAATATATAATAATAACCAAGGCTGTGGAATGTGACGTAACTAGCAATCATTCACTAATAATACGGTCAGCTGTTCCATAACAGATTATAACCTACCTACTCTTCTATTGCCAAAACTTCATTCAATGAACTAGTAAAATGTTATTCACAAAATTAGCACGGAAGTTACGATTTTAATAGTTAATATAAAATTTTCCAAATAATGTTTTTACCATAATTTTGAGTTTACAAAATAAGTTCGAGTTTACCATAATTTTTCAGTTTTGATATATAATTTTTTTTCATATTCAACGGAATCCAATTTCTTTTGAACGGAAAGTAAAACTATTAACAATGCAGAGTTTTATTTTTCACAAATAGCGTTTTGAAATACTAAAATTATCTGTTATGCATGCACAGTTGGTACTACTGCGTGTACATTAGAAAAAATAAGAATTCTGATTGATAGATCGCTGTTTTAAGGTGGGCAAGAGTTTCTAAAAAAAATAAGATTCAATATTGAAGCAAGCAGCGGGGTGTAATTATTCTCTGAAGTTCAGAAAGTGATGCTCTGAACCGTATGAACATCTTTTTAGTACACACATCAACTTCTAACTGACCTATTTCACCACTTTGAACGTTAACAACCCCCATCTGTAGGTCATTTATTTTAAATGTGAAAACTACCCCCCACTCCCACCCCCCGGTTGAAATGTCACTCAATTATTAAATTATTGTAGAATTACTAATCAAAAGTCCATAAGTGAGCTTTATTATTTATAGAAATTGATTTCTGTATATCAGACCATTATTAGTAGGGTTAAGTTTATCACAAATTTAAATATTAAGTTTATCAGTTCCATCAAGTGGTGGTCGATGAAGGAACTAAATATTTAGTTAAAATTCCGTTTTTAATGTGAAAGATTTATTTAGATTTGGAATTGGAATGAGAGAAAGTTAGTGAAAGTCTGTACGTAAGTGTGTTTTCTTAACAAAATCTATCAAAGCCGAGAAATAGTAGGAAGCTCAAACTTGGTTTTCCGTTAGGTACTATCAACGCATCCGATATGAAGGTTACCGGCACAATCCATCAACCGGAAATGGACTTTACTAAATTTTTTTTTTCACTTTTTCGCGATTTCAACGAAAACGGGTCCAACGATTTTCTTAAAAATTCGTATCCTATCTAGAATACCTTCACTAATACTATCACTTTTATATGAAACATTATCTTTCAATTGGCCGAACTAGCTGGGAGATTGGCCTCAAATTATAAAGGAGAGATGAAAGCGATTTTATTGGGGCTCCGAGAAATCGAGACCCGCGTAGTTAGCAAGGTTGTTGTTTCCGTTGACTCGCAGTCTGCTATTCCGGCGATGACGAGTATAAATCCCAGAGGATGTCAATGGGTGTCTCCGTTTATCAAATGATATCATGGCCTTTGGAACAGATTTAATTTTCCGATAGATTTTAGGCCATTCTGACATAGCTGGGAATGGAGGATTTTAGACTGCCGCCAAGCAGGAATGGAGCAACCAAGTCACAAACTCACCTACTGCGCAGCTAAGCTGCGTTTTCAAGGAAACATAAAACAAAAATCATGGATAGCTTGCAGCTGGCAAACGCTGGAGTGTATTGTTGCAAGGAGTGCGCAAGATCCCATCTGCCCTTTTGAGACATGTAGAAGTGGCGTGCTTCAGACATGCCACTGACCATGATTACCTCCAGCCACACCTATAACGAATTGGCGTAGCAGATGACCCACAGTGTGTTCTCTGCTGATAAGAAGAAATGACGTCTGAACACCTCGTCGCATGTCCTGGTTTAGCGGACATAAGAAGTATACACCCTCCTGGCAATCCTTTCAATGAGACTATGTTGTATTGGGCAGCCAGAACCGAATGGCACAGTTGTCCATAAGATTGGGCGCGGGAAAAAAAAAAAATTGAAATATTATCCAGGGAAAATTCTAGGGAAACAGTAACGTTAACCTCCTCTAAACTAATTACTCAGTACAATGTATCATTTCATTATCTGTACAATATTAATACAAATTAGAAGCATTAATAGAATTCCAAATCAGAAGAAAATCAGGAAACCGGAAGGGCAATTTTACAGAATAGTTTTTTGGAGTTTTTTTTTGGAATTTTCTCGACAATGGTTACGATTTCCTTTAAACTTGGAATGCTTACTGCATAGTTAGAAACTATCACTTTTATTTGAATCATTTTTCTGACGATATTAGTTTTCGAGGGGTAATTGGGGGATGACAGTTAGTTTACATTTAAATTTGCACAGGCTTTGTTGATTGTGACATAGAGCGCTCCACATAAAGCCGCTCCCGGATACAATTAAAATCCCCACCACCACTTTTATGGCCAGCCTAACTAAACATTGTAACGTAGCAATTATTAATGAAAATTTCTTAGTTGAATTCTATTAATCAGAGTAAGAGAAAGTCGAGTGGATATTTCTCACCAGAATCTTTTTTTTTCATTATGAAAAAATAATGGAAAGGAAAAAAACCGATCGTCTACAGAGCGACCGGAGCTCGTTGACCTGAACCCGTTTTTTTTTATTTATTTTTATTTTGCTTTCTTTTGTAGAAGAAGTGGAGGGATTAATAAAAATAATAATATTAAAAAAAAAATTGACTAGAGCAGAAGAAAAAACTTGACTATGGATTGATAATTTTTTTTTTAAATCAAGAATAAGCTGGTGTTAGCGAGAGAATATTCTCCATAACTAATGCATATATATATACATATATAAGACCGTTATGTTAATAAAGAGTGCGGTGAGAAGAAGAAAGTTGCGTTGTTGTGTTGTGTTTGTTCGCCAAGTTCATGGCCGTCGGACTAAAAGCCCCCAGCGCGATATTATAAAAATGTTCGTTGTTCGCGGGGTCTTCGTCATCCTTGTCGTAGCTCTTCCACACTTCGAGCCGCCGCTTAGCATCGCCATCCTTCCTTCCCCTCCGCCGCCGCCAGGCCACTGAGCTCTTCACTTCTTCACCACATACACACACACACATCACTTCCTGTCCCCCCAGCACCGATACAGGTAGCCATTGTCTAAAAAAAAAAAGTTGTTTTGTTTCCCCTCTCTCTCTCTCTTTATTCAACTTTACATCATTCTTCTAATTTTATTCACCTCCAGGATAGAGAAAAAAAGTATATACGTGTTAAGTCTTCATATGTTTCAACATTCTTTTATAATTATTTTACTCATAGAGGGAGCCACAATAAAATGTAGAAAATAAATAACAAAATACAATACCCACAACACACACCACTTTCTCTTAGTCCACATTAAATACAGTAATAAAATTGACCAATTTCTCCAAACCAAGAATTTTGAATTAAAGTTTAATAACCCAAACATAAATGTATATATTATATAATGTGTGAGTGGGAAAATTGAAATTTTGATAGAAATTTTAACTATACATTTTCTCCTACATTTCAATAACGAGAAAAGTATTTCAAGTTTTCTGATTGCGGTCTCCCGTATGCAGAACCCACGCAATTAGACCAACATTGAATGGATGACAAGCTCCAAGTTCCCATGGAATTCCTTTCTGCTGTTTTAAAAATACTTATTAGAAAGAGGCAAAGGTTTTTTATTTTTTTGTATCTGGTATCTGCTCAAAACGGATAGAAGATATGAAACAAAAAAATTCTTACTACTTCTTCTTATTCACTCTAAGTGAAACTATTACATTATTAAAGTGAGATTTGCTGAAATTGAATTTTCACAGTTTTGAGGAAATTTGGGCATGTAATTTTTTTTTTAGATACTGGTATGTGTGTGTGTGTGTAGTTTATGTAATGTAGTGTGTGTTGGTTTGGTATACACAAAATAGGTAATCACTGAAGCTACTTTCAGCAGCTTGACCGGACCATCTCAAAAACGAAATAAGGCAGAAAGTTCAAACTTGATATTCCATTTAGGGTCCATTAGGATCCGACAATAAGTTCTCTGTCAAAATACTTATTCCTTCATCTATATAATATTAAATGGTATTAAATATGTTGCCAAAATTACGAGTTTGGAGAAAATCTGTTGACCGGAAATGCGTTACGATTATTGAACAGATTGCAAGTTTTCTAGATTTCCACTGAAAAAGGTTCCAACGATTTTCTTTAGAAATGCGACAACGAATCATTGACATCGATACGAAATTGATTTCATTAAATTTGTTGTTACACTAACTATGAATACAGAGACCTATCACTTTTATTGGGGACTTTTTCTACAAGAAAGTTCATTTAAAGAAGTTTGAGGGGAGGGGGAGTGTTTGGTGGAGGGGGAATGTATGTCTTCAAAAAAGCAATATATTAAGCATAGATTCCATAATTGATATAAAATTGAAGACAAGGTAAATATTTAGTGAAAATTATAAGTTTCAAGGAAATTTGTAAAATATAACTATGTAGCAGGAGTAGTAGTCTGCACTAAGAGGGGGAACGGCGTGTGAGTGATTCACATCAGATTTTATTTCATCTTGTGACTTATTTATAAATAAGTGAATAACCTGATAGTGAAGAGGACTCTAAGTTCTCTGTCTGGGAATATGAATATGAATAACTTGAATGAAAGGCAGGTTAGCTGAAGACAGGTTGGGTGGATAGAGAGGTGATGAGTCCAGGGGATGCTGTAGGAGAGTGGATAGGAGGTGTGTGTGTGTATATATACACGTACCACAGATGAGAGTATGGTTCGCACAGTCTCCTCAAGCTGTAGTGTTGAGTGGTTCTATGCCCCGACCACCGCACACAACTCTTCACAATCTCCCATCCCGCGCCCCGCCATTCTAGTGATAAGGATGTAAATCGTGTACGTGACTCGTCAAAGAACACGTATATATATATATATATATACAATTCGCACCCACGACGCCATCTAACTAAACTAAAATAAACATCCGGTGTTAGTTGATTGTTGGTAGAAGAGAGTTGCGAGAGAGAAGACAGACAGACAGAGAGCGCAGTTTGGCTCCGCCGTTGCTCTTCTATCTAGGCCAAACATCGATATACCGTTCGATTTGTATCCTAACTCACATCTAAACGCCACCTACAATTATTCACAAGATTTGTAGCGCCTCCCTCTATAAATAACTTCACTATTATTTAGAACAAAAACTATGTGCCCCCTAACCTAATGTTAATTGCTGGCCCGGAATTAACAAAGCAAAAAGTAATCTGTTGTGTAACACTCGCACGTCTATCTCTCACTGTAATTAATACAATTTTTAATCAAGAAATTTTCGTTAAAATTCCAACGTTACAATGTTTAGTTGGGCTGGCCGTAATAATGGTGGCGGGGATTTTACTTTCATACTTGAGCGGCCTTATGTGGAGCGCTCTATGTTGAAACTAAGACTTTTGGAAATTTAATTTTAATTTAATTTAATTTCGATTCCTATCTAGAGACATCAATGCCTATCACTTTTATTTGAAATTTATTTTTTGGGAGGGTTTTTCTTGGAGGAGACCATCTCTAAAGTACCGCTTCAGTACAATGTATGGTTGTCTAAAGTTATCTGAGTAAGTGCAATAATTTGACGCTGTATTTTGGATAGCAGAATACATTCTATTTCTATGTGCCATCTGTGCTAACCAACACATACCTCTCCACCTCTATACTTAAGGTGAACATTTCCGCTTCAAGAAAAGTTGTCAGTGTTGTAATAATTGATTAACAGCAGTTAAGAGATAGTCGTTTGTATGTGCGTGTGTGTTTTCCGAATCAGAGTTTTTGACTTTAAATGCAATTAAATTTATATACGGCCATTTATGGCTGAAGAAAAAAAGTCAGTGAGATTTTTGCTTGTCCAATGCCAAAAAAAAAAAAAAAAAAATGATTAAAAGATGAATAATCATTAAATGAATGAATACAGGTGTAAATAAATGTAAATAGTGGGGACAGTCAGATGTACAGGCAAAAAGACAAGTTTGCTACCTGCATCGTTACAATAATATGTTTATTAGCAGCGAGCTGTTAGTTAGCAAGAGGACGTAATTTGTTTTTATTGTTACACTATTGTGATTCATTGTCCAAGTATTTTTAGTTTAATCGTTCCTTTATTTATATTCTGAGAAAGATTGCAATTGGGGGGAAATTTCTATAGTAGTTTATTGTTAGTTAGAATGGCCAGCTTGAAACGGGTAGACCAGTGAGTGATTCACACACACAACAGACGGACAGACATAGTCGGACAGCATTCTTGTCAAGGTCTGTTGCTCCTTTACCACCATTTTCACATCTTCTCGACAGGAAATTGCTGGCCTTCAATCTTTTCAACTTCCGATCCAAGTTTTTTCTACATATTTTGTTTTCTTTCTTTTTTTTTGCAAATTACGACGAGTTTATATTTTTGAAATATAGTAGTTTAGTTGGGGGCTGCTAATGCTCTCGCATTGCAAATCTCACTAAGTTGGGAGTTTATGAACATACATGGTAGGGTTTATAAAGGAACAGTTTGTGTTTCAAGTTTAGGAAAAATCGTTACAGCCATTTTCCAGCAAATCGCGAAAAACTGAAAACAAAAATTAATAAAGGGTCAGTGGTTAGCACACTGGGCACTCACGCGGAGGTCCCGGTTTCGAGTCCAGCTATGCTGCCCTTAGATTTTTTTGTTCCTAGGAGCCTCTACAGCTAACTGTCCATCACTGGATGGACGGACCCGTTGTCTGTAACGGGAGAACATTGTCCGGAGGCCGGCAGTGCATTGAGAAGGCTCCGGGCGCCAATGACCACAGATGTTGACGCGCTTTAAATTAAAAAAGAAAAAAAAAAAGTTATTAAAATTGCACTTTCGTTTCACGAATTTTGATTGAAACTTCTGGGGCAGATTCGATTAACGCTAACGGAATATCAATTCTTGCAATTTTTCGTTTTTGAAATATTTTCGATTTTGAAAATAAAGTACTATTACTATTATTATTATTATTATTATTATTATTAATGTAATTATACTTGTTCCAGCTTTCTGGATAAATACTTAGCCTCCCCCCCTCCCAAACTGTGTATTTATGTCAGGACACATAAGTAATATTTGAAGTGTAAAGAAACTTGCTCATATTATACTAACAGCTATTTTGTACTAACAGCGGAGAGAGATAATCGTGCGAGTGTTTCACACTGTATTTTGTTCGTACTGTGGAAAATTTCCAAAATATTTATTTCCGTTCAAAACTCAGTTTTGAAATGGCTGTTTGACTATTTGATCGTAATAGTAATTATTAAGTAATTTGCATAAATCTGGAAGTTTTACTAAACTATTAATTGTCCTTACGAACGTTATATAGGTGGAAGGGGTTGTATTTGTTGGTTTTTAAGGCATAAAGATCACTAGAATGTGAGTGACATGTATGGCAAGGCAGCTCCTCTATCGATTCCCAACTATCCCTGCAATCTTTCTAAAATCAAATATCTCAGGAAAATGATTCAAATAAAAGTGATACGTTTCTATCTATGCAGCAAACAATGCCAAGTATAAAAGGAAATCATTTTAACCGTTTTCACGACATTGCCCAAAAAACTCAGAAACTAAAATCGCAGCTCTGGTTAACTGATTTTCTTCCAATTAGGAATTTTATCAAAGCTTCTAATGAACGGTTGGTTCCGCAGAGCTGGAAAGCATCAGAGACATTTTCCGTGGTAGCCTGCTTCATTTGGTGGTCATCGACCGGTTAAATGGGCGTTCGGCCATCTTCAGGATGCGTTTTTCAGACAGTGTGACACAGCCTTGCACAGAGCAAATTCAGTTTACGTAAACGTTCGGAAAAACGCATCCTGAAGATGGGCGAAAGCCCGAAACCGTCATGACCACAAAGTGAAGCAGGTTACCACGGAAAATGTCTCTGATGCTTCTAATGTATAATAACATTGTATAATTGGTAAAACCAATACAATTGTATTGGAGTGGCACATTCCAGGAAACCATAATACCAGTGTTCCCATCGAACCACCCAAAAAATCAATTTCCCCTGTTAAATGTTACAAATAAAAAATTATAGGTATTTATATCTACAGGCAGTAGACAAAGATTAAAGAAAACTGTTGGAGCCGTTCACGAGAAAATCACGAAAAAATAAAAAAAAAACATTCAGTAAAGTCGCACTTCCGGTTGATGGACTTTGCCCGAAATCTTCGTGTCTGATGGATCCTGCCTAAATGGAATATCACAGTTGAGCTTACTGCGACTTCTGTTTTTTGAGATATTCTGTTAACGCACAAACAAACACACACACACAGATAGTCCATTCGCTAAAAGCATTTTATTCGTATTTAGGCAACTCCAAAACATTTATTTCCGGTGAAAACTTCATTCGCAAATCTGGCACGACCGCAATACTTCCTGTTACTAGGTGTAAGAAAAAGTAAAGATAATAGACTAAACATGAATGGAATTTTATTATTATTATTATTATTAATTTATTTGTTTCAAGATAGCATCTTATACAAAGGGTCGGTGTATACCAAACATTACAAACAATAAATATAAACATACAAAAGCAAAAGGAACGTAACATAAGATAGAAATAATATAAAAGTAAACAGTAAACAGATCGCATACAAGGTATGAACATTTAAAAATTAAAACAAAATAAAAAGAACAACCTGTCTTCATAAACAAAAGGTATGAAATAACTAAAATGTAACCTTCCATTAGCCATTAATAATAATTCTGAAAATAATCATCGCCATTGATATCTGTCATATATGGAGATAATTAACTAATAATCTAAAACTATTAACTTTCTTCTTCATTTCCATGTTACAAGTAATCACATTCAAGTTAAAAAGCTTAAATTTACAAAATACCAGTTTCAATTATTTAAACAGTTTATTGTTCTCACTTCTAGACCCTTTAAGACATATAAATATATGTCATTAATTTTAATAAAGTCACTATTATAAAACAAAGTTTCCATTCATACATATTCTTCATTAGATACAGGAGAAAAATTAATATATTTCGCTAAATATTTTCTCTAAGCTTATCAAGCTTGTTACAATAAAAAAGAAAGTGATAGATATTATCTTTATGATTTAACGACAACTGTCTGGAAAGAATTTATATTTTTTAAGGTTCAGGTATAATGAAGGGTATTTTTTGTTAAGTAATCTCAGTTGTGCAAAAATCCTGATCTTATTTATATGACATCTGTTGTTTAATAAATATTCTTCTCCGAATGTCAACGAACTACAGAAACGGAAGTGCAAATTAAATGAAGAATTCATTACAAACTCAATGTCCTTAGATATTAAATAGTTTTTGAAAGATTCAATCAAATCATTTTTAATACGTACTAACTGTGAGCTACTTTGAATGTTCAAAATCTCCAATTTATCAATAGAAATTAAATAGGATTTAAATGTACATCACCAGTTATATATGAGATTAATATCAACTAATTCGGCCATTCTATTATAAATTATTTTGGTTAAACTATCTGAATCCATATTTACTAATTTAATATACCAATTTATCATTCTTTTAAATATTTTCCATTTGGTATGGATTCTGCCTGTCTCCAAATAATTTGTAAGAATCTAATCTGGCCTCTTTCAATTTGATCAGAATAATCACAAGCCCAAACCTCAGATACAAAAGTAGAACGCTCTCTGCTAATGACTCAAGTAAGCGAACTTTAGTCGACCACGTATCCGATTTGCAATTCCTCAGAATATTTATAACAAGTGACTTAGCTATGTTAAATTTCTTAATAGACTCCTCACATGCAGTTCGAAATTTTAGGGAACTTGTAAACACCACACCCAAATAAGTAAACTTTTTCACAAAATTTAGCCTGGAAGACTTGTAAAATAAATGTTTAATTTCACCAAGTCTAGTACCTCTTTGGAAAGGGAGGACAACAGTTTTATCAACGTTCACAGTTAAGCCCCATAGCTGACAATACTTTTCTAACAAATTTAATTGATATTGCGCATCATTTCGGGTACTAGACAGCATAACAATGTCGTCTGCATATAGGATCATGTTTAAACTTTTATTAGAAGCAATATCCACACCAAGAGCACCATTACTATCAAAGAAACATACCAAATCACATATATAGAGAGCGAACAGGAGTGGACTTAAAATTTCACCCTGTAACACTCCCTGAGTGAAAGGAATCTCCGAAGAATAGGAATCACCTTGTGAGATGACAATATTTGTGCCATTATAAAAAGACATTATCACTCGCAATAGCTTGCCATTAAGGCCCAGACCATTTAATTTACTCCATAATTGTGCGTGCGGAACCGAATCAAAAGCACGCTTCAAATGTTCCAAACACGCGCCTCCTCTTTAATCGTAAATTTATACTAATGGCTCCAGCCAAGGCAAATATTGCATCCCCGCAACCCCTCCCTCTTCGGAAGCCCATCTGTTCCTGGGGTATCAACCCTCTGCTCTCCACCCAGGTAATAAGCCTATTGTACAAAATGCTAGTAAATAACTTTGTTATAGAGTTGACCAAAGAAATAGGTCTGTAATTATACGGGTCCGATACATCATTTTTTTTAAACAAAAATTTTAGTTTAACTTTCAACCAATCATTCGGAATTGTCTCATATTTCCAAACAACATTGAACAGGTTTAACAAATAATGTAACCATTGGGTATTTAAAAACTTAAAACACTCGTTTGGTACATTATCATACCCGCTGCTTTGCGATTTTTCAAATTTTGTACACTAACCATTAGTTCTTCCAGTGTAAAATCTGAATCTAAATCTGGGTCAAATACAGTGAAAAAATTTAGATCTATATCTATCACCGGCCTAGGCGGAAGCAGGGATTTATAAAATATTTCCCACTGTTCTATTGAGATGGGACAATATACGTTTCCACGTTTTCGAAATCTATTAATAGTTTTCCAAAATTCTGACGAGTTTTTAATATCAGAGAGTGAATCCCTAATATTATTGAAATAAGAAGACTTACATTGACTAATGAGTAATCTATATGACTTTTTACACTTGAGGTAAATTGAGAGATTGTCCAGATTTTTATTTTTTCTATAATTTCTATAATATTTATAGGTTTCTCTTTTCTTTAATAAGCACTCATAGGAGAACCATGGCTGATTTTTAATTTTAAATTTTCTAGATTGAAGCCTTATAATAATATTACTACAATTCATAGCATTTAGAACAGCACATTTAAAATTGTTAAACAATAAATCAGGATTTTCACTATTATAATAAATTGAAGAATCATTTCCTAATATCAAATTATACATTAATAATTTAGAATTTTGTCTATCAATAATAGTATAACCCTTGTCATCTAACACTGAAGATAAATCAACTTTGGAAAAATTATCCAGATTATTAATATTTAATGTTAACAATGCGCCAAAATGATCAGAAATATCTGAAAAATTCTTAATCTCAAAGTCATATATAAATTGCAAATTATTATGAGAGCACCAAATGAGATCTATAGTACTACACCCTTGATCTGATAAAAAACTAAAATTACCTGGTGAATCGCTTAGTGAACGACCATTGCAAACAAAATAACCATACTCCTCCATTAAATTCACTAATTTTATGCCCCTCGGAGACACTACATCATCACACACAGAACGAAATCCACACAACACTGAGCCGTCAAAGATCTCATCACTTAAGGAATTAAGTGCTGCTATCCGGGCATTGAAATCGCCACCAACGATGACAGTATTTGAGCCGAACATTACTGATATATCATGAAGTTCAGAGGCAAAGGAGTTCAAAAGGGTGTCATCAGCAAGTCCAGGTTTCCAGTAATTCACACATAGCACAATAATCTCATCAAAAATTTTTAAATTTACCGTAAGCCAGCTTTCAGTGCAAGATAAAATTTGTATATTTGATCGTAGGATATTTTTTCTCACCAGAATCATCATCCCACCACTGGCTCTTCCTCTGTTGTGGACTTTAATAGCTCTATTAACAACACATTCATAGTCCTCAAAAAACTTTGGTCGACTAAAGTCCTCAGTGAAAGTCCATGTTTCCAGAAAACATAAAATGTGACAATCTAGCATAGTAGATAATTCCGAAGAATTCATACAAAACAAAGTTTTCATGCCTCTAATATTCCAGAAAGCGATTCGTATTTGAGAAAAAGTTTCCAGATGCACGTTACAGCTATCTGGCGCATATATCTGACAGTCTATTGCTTTATTATTGATTTTATCTTTAGAAATATCCTTATCCGAGATTATACTAGCACTATTTTGAATTGGAGTTAACAGTTTTTTGGTTCCATAGAAGATGCACTTTGTTCAAAAAATGTCGGTATTGTACGAGTTCTCAGGTTCATAATTTTTCGTTTTTTAGATGAACTTAGATCAGATTTATCAGTACAATCAGTTTCAGAACCTTCTGAAATTACAGAGGCACTATCTTCTACGAAATCAATATTTTTATCGATTAGCTTTAGGTCCTGAACCTCTCTAATATTAATAATATCAAGATGATCCTGTTTTCTAATTTGAATTAACCCATTCCTTACCCATACATATTTTAACTTTCCTTGTCTCTGTAATTGCTTACATTTTTTAAATAATTCATAAGTTTCTTTACACATATCTTCTTCAATATATATTGGAGTTTTTTGAGATGAAACTTGTGATACATCCAATAATTCACTCCATAATTTAGTTTTATTTAGTCTATATGCTTTAAAGAATTCAATTTTTTTATTTACTCTGAGGAATTTAAAAATTATTGGCGGGTTAAAATTAGAATGACGCTTTTTAGCCCTGAATAAATAGTTAACATCATTCATCTCGATTTCTACACCAATAGTGGTACTTATTAATTTTAATTTTTCGAATAAGTTTTCATTATCATTAGACGGCACATTTTTTATTTTAATTCTATTAGAATAGTGCAAATTCATGAGATTATTTATGTTTGCCTTACAACAATTCAATTCTATTTTTAATTGTTGATTTTCTTTTTTTAAAATTAAATTTTCTTTCTTTATCTTTTTAAAATCCTTCTCAAAATTTATGAAACGCTTGCTAATGTTATCATCCAGTAATTTTATTGATGAAACAATATTTTTATTTTCAGTTTTACTGTCAGTAACATCTTTTTTGAGAGATAAAAGCTCAGAGTACATGTGTTCAATTCTATCTAATACAATAGTTATTGTTGCTTCACCCCCACTCTGTACCCCACTGCTTACCTTATCAATAGGCATGTTCGTCCGCCTGAATATTCTCAACAAGTTTAAAGAAAATAGTTCCAAATTCACTTTGCTTGCAATTAATAAAATGAAAATTGAAATACACTAACGTATAAATCTCGATTTAAACAGAAACTTAAAACAAAAAACCAATTAATTTCACTACTACAACCCAAAAAAAATTGAAAAAAAGTACAGAGAGTTAACTGACACGACTATACTATACCTGTACCAGGCACAACACCAACTCCCCTATGAATTAATTATTATAATTCATATTTGGAATTATAAAGGGATCTCGTGAGGTCTGTGTTTATACAGAAGTTGGAGAGGATGAAAAAACAACTAAATAAATAGACTCAAAATATATAATTAAAATAAACAATATATGTCAAAAATTAAAAAATATAATATTGAGATACAACAATACATGTAGTAAGGAATATGCCGACAACTGAGTGCCTTGTCATTTGGGAGAAACTGTTTTTTATAAAACTTACATATTTTACATATATATTCTAAGTTGAAGTAGGTTGGGTTTCTTGGAGCATTTGCACCACTCACTACTGTAACCTGGCTTTTTCTAATGACAGATTTCACGCCTTTTACGGTATAAATTTTGAACTGAACTCCCTCTCTAAAAGGGTCCACCTTATATATTCTACCTCCACCCTGGGGTAAGTGAAAAGAGGGAAATTCCCTTTGTCCTAAATAAATGTATGTGATAGGGGTAGGCCAGGTATCTCTGACTCAACTAACTGTTTCTTTTGTGCCTTTCAACCTTTAAAAAACTCAGTTTATAAATATATATACATTGGTGAAATTACCTACTTTACAGACATAAAATATTTAACAAGGATTTATTTCTTCGATACAATTTATATTTATTAATTCTTCCAAACATGTACAAATTACACTAGACAGAACATTGAAATGGAGGGAACCATTGGCACTAAGGAGTGGTCATCTCTGTTTCTTGAGCTTCTCTAGGGAATGATTGATTAAGAAATACAGCTGAGAACTAGAAGAGAGTGCTCTGTCTGATATTAAGGTACAAGCCGTACTGTGGGATATGAATGGGAATAAGGGTTCTAAGAAACTGAGACTCGAGTGGTGGGCCAAGAACTAGAACCTCCGATCCTAGGGCAAAGTTTCAGGTAAAAATTTAAGTCATTAAAAGAAGCAAGTAGTTCAATCACGATAAGAAATACAGTAACCACAAGGTTGTGGCCTTATCCAATAGTCAGACTGCCTTTGTAGAACTGAGTTCAGGTGCCATCAGTTCGATATGATATAGGAATATCTTAGCAAACCCAACTGAAAACACGAAGTTCTTTAGTTTAGTTCTAGATGCTAGGGTATGTTGACGTGGAAGTTAACGACATGGTCGGTACCTTGGCAACGAAAGTAATCCCTTTATTTAGCCGAAGTCATGGCATAAGAAAAATAAATTATATTCATCTAGAGCAGCGGTATTTAAAATATTACTTGATAATAGTTAATAAATAAATAATGTATGATAATAAATGATGATTTATTTAATCATATCACTTCTCCGACTTTAAATCTTGACTTTAAATTTTGGTTAATATGCCGTTTCTAAATTACCACATTGTCCTGTTTGTAGTATTCTCTGGTAAAAGTTCTTTTCTTATAATCCGATGTTGGGTTATGCATTATTAAACAACGTGTTCGAAAAGCCCTGCCAAACATAACTAATAGGCAGATTGTCCTGAATGATTCAGTCATGGTTTCTCTTAAACTCGTAAATACCATCAATCCATGGCTTTTGTCATGCATGGCTTTCAACAACTTTTTTGATGGTCTGTAAAAAAATCATTCCACTTGGCCGTTCCAAAATGGTTTGAAAGGTGCAGTTGTTCCATGAAGAATCCCATTCATCCTATACAAATTGATAAAGGTTTCAGACATGAACTGAACAACTCACTATCCGTTACTGGGATGAATGGGATATCAAATGTTAAATAATATTTGTAATTGTTTAACGCACCAATCTCCAGGAGGGTGAACTGGTTCAAAAAATTATTTCAATCCATTTGCTGAAGAAGTCCACGAATATGAAGTAGAATAGCCAATTGAATCGCCCGAAGAATTATATATTCGCGCCGCCAAAGCCTAGTCTGTTCCAAGGGTGCTCAACATATTTAGGTACTAAGTTTTGCATCAAACACATATTGTTATGTATTCTGTACCAATAGCAATGGCAGCGGGCAAGTTGTTTCATCTTCGTCAAGACTATCTGTCCGACACCAAATTCCTCAGAATTTTTCTCAGTAAACTTGTAGGTATCTTTCTGTAAGCACTGTATCTTTGAAAATACATATTCTGTAAGGTAAATTCATTATCCTTTTATTCTATTGAACGTAGAATCTCACCAGATTGCAAGGCTTCTGATAACGACTTCTGCCTTTGAAATTTTCGTCTTTCATGTAGCAGTACCTACCTATATTAAATACTGAGTTGGAGTTTCCAGCTAGTATTGATTTCTGAACTATTTTGTGAATATTTTATTCTTACTCATGGAAACTCAAAACATATATCAGATATATTTCCCGCGAAAGCCTGCTTCTTTTTGTGGTTATCGACCGGTTTCGAGCGTTCGTCCATCATCAGGATGCAATTGTCAAACAGTGTGATAACATAGACTTGCACAGGGCAATTTAATTGATACAATTAACTATAAGCGCCCTGTGCAAATCTATGTTACCACACTGTTTGACAAATGCATCCTAATGATGGGCGAACGCCCGAAACCGATCGATGACCACAAAAAGAAGCAGGCTATCACGGAAAATACCTCTGATGCTTTCCAGCTTTGCGGAACCAATCAAAACACATTATATTTCTGGTAAAAACGTAATTTCGAATATTTGAAAAGTTCGAAGTACTTCTTGTTACAAAGAGTAAGAGTAAGTAAGATGTATGATTTTTATCATAAATATTAATAATATACTCGTATTAATGAATGAAGAACTATATATATGTAGTTGAGTGTGCCAGTACTTGCAATTAAAACGTTTACTTGTTTTCAAGCTGCTAAACATTAGAACAATTCTCTACTGGTAATAGCCAGTAAGTACTTAACGATTATTGCTTATTCTTCTAAATGTGGTCACACAATGAACGTTTAATGGGTAAGAACTTATCTCTATAGTTAGTAACATCTGACGTTATTACAAACAACTGGAGGTCATAAGGATTTTTGTACAAATATGTAATAATTGTTCTTAACAAATTTTCTCAGTTTTATATGCTACGTATCAATAATAAATTGTTTGCACGATTATTGAATTTGTAATCACTAGTTAGAAGTATCATATAAAATTGCTGTTCATAGAAAAGTAAACATTTCATTAAAAAAATAAATAAATAAATAAATAAATAAATAAACAAAAGAAAAAACAAAGGTGTGTATTATTGAAATTAGTAGAAATTTTAATGAGTGTAACGAATGAGTATAACGGTGGATTGTAATAAACCAACCTTTCGTCCATATTATAACAGACTTCTTCAGGGTAGTGTTGCCTGTAAATGCTGAAACTACACTCAAAACAACAGGTTTTTTTTTGTTTTGTTTTTTAAATTTAACGCGCATCAACATCGATGGTCATTGGCGCGCGGAGCCTTCTCAGTACACTGCTTGCCTCCGGACAGTGTTCTCATAAGAAACAACACTGTCCATCGCCGGACAGTGAGCTATAGAGGCTCCTAGGAAGGAAAAATCCCTTCCCTGACAACAGTATTGTTTCAGCTTTTAGGCAACACTACTCTAAAGAAACCTATTATAATCAGGGTCTATACCACTGCGCGGACTTAACCCGAAGAACTAAGTATTTTACAAAAGGAAGTATAGCGATCATGTCAAATTAAATTTTCACCGAAAACACATTTTCAGAAGTCCCCTATGTTCGATGAAATAGTTTTTAGAAAATGTTATAAATAATGATCATCTCGTTAGAATTATAAGCTCTTATATACAGGCGGTTGGACTAACCCTCTCTTTCTGTATTTCTTCTTCCTATTCCTCCTAGTTTTTTGCCCCATTATGAATTTGAGCGAAAATCGTTGTAGACTTGGTTTTTGGGGAAGTAATTTCAGCTTATTACAATATCATATACATACATATATTATTTGAACAATAATATCAATAATAATATCGTTTATGGACGTTTTTGATGATCCAGGTAAAATGTTGGAGGCATAGGTTTTTTTTTTTTTTTTTTTTTTTACCAATGGTTCTGTACCGCGACCATTTCTTGATCTATTGTACCCCCCTCTGGTGCCTAAGATGAGCTAGCTCATCTATAGCACCCTCTCCAGGTTTAACTCCCTGAGGAATCTCAGGATCCTGGAAGGTTCTAGGGTAGGTATTTCTTCCTCCCCTATCTGGTAACAGCCCAGACTACTAAATCTTCTTTGAATGACGGCATCACAGTCCGTGAGGAGGTGTATCGGAGTTTCCTCCGCCTCTCCACAGAATCTGCATATGCCGTCACCTACTAGGCCAAGCTTTCTCAGGTGCCCCTGAGTCTGCAATGCCCCGTAAGGAATCCCGTAAGAATACGGATCCTATTCTTACTCAGACTGATGAAGGCTTTCGACCTTTCCTGGTTATAACCGCCCAGACAGACCTTGGCCTGCCTCAGTCCCGGGATGGTGTTCCAGAGACGAGCTCTTTTAGCCACCTCCTCCTTCTTGATTTCTTCTAGAAATACTTGGTCACTGACTCCACAAAAGGGCTCTGGCCCAATAAGAGGAGATACAGCGCCTTCCTTTGCCAGGGCGTCAGCTGCCTCATTACCTTCCACGCCGACATGCCCCGGCACCCAATGCAGGGTAACTTTATTGCTCCTGCCTAGTTCATTAAGTTTGCCTAGGCAATTTTAGAACTGATAACATAAGAACTCAGTGCTTTAATGGTCGCCTGACTGTCGATAGGATAACTATCTCCTGATTCCGATATCCCCGATCGAGATTCAACTTCCAATAGCGTAGATTTCCGCCTGGAAGATGCTAGGAAACTTGCCCATGGGTTCTGAGTGTTTGATTCTAGGCCCAAACACCCCTGCCCCGGTTCCTTCGAGGGTCTTAGACCCATCTGTGTACCACTTAATGGCATGCTTGCTAATACTGCCCAGGGCGGATCCATCGCTCCACTCTCCTTTCGTACTTAGCTTCGTAGAAAAGTTCCTAACGAAGCTATATTTCTTAGTCATGCTATCTCTAGGAAAGTCCCAGGGGAGGGAGCCTGCAGAAGGGGGCATTCGCCCCCCACCGCCCAGCCCACATCCCCCCATGCCCTCCCTAGAGATTCTGAGGAGGGCTCCGTTCGCCGCTCGCTCCACCTAGGTGGAGCGGTGTGAGATTGAGAATAACCTCAATCCCGGCTGTAGGGCACGTCCTCATAGCTCCCGTCATAGGCACGCAAGGCGCTGTATTTTGTCAAGAGTCTTCTTGACCTTCTCGAGCTTTGCTCTGCTGTACCACGCTACTGCGCCGAGGAAGACTGTTAATTGTATTAAGATATGAAATTTTTTCGTAACCAATTATGACCAAATTAAATTTTGAAACTAACTATGAATTTAATGCTCCCTGAATTTAATTATCGTAAATTAATATACGTACTATTTAGGACCAGAAAACCGGATGGTGTAGCAATAAAACGAAAGATCCAATGTTGTGATATGAACTTTGTTATTAATTGAATAATCATGGGGAAACAATGGGGCTACTACCCATTGCACTTTAATTTATCATGAACAATTTTTATTTGAATGTATATCTTGTTCCGCATCCATATTCATAAGTGTATCTATTATTCATTAGTCAGTTTTAGAGAATGCTTTTTTTCATTTTTGTTATTCATCTCTAAAACTTCATGTAAAACTCTATAATGAAATTTTTACATGAATTTATCTTTGGGCAATTATAAAATTTCTGCAAACTTGGTATTTTTACTAAACGTGTAGCGAAGTTTAAAGAAAATCGCGAAAAAGTGAAAAAAAAAAAATAAAAATTCAATATAGTCAGCACTTTCGGTTGATAAATCTGGCCACGGAAAACTTCCGTGTTAGATGTGGTAGTATGACTGGGAATAACAAGTTTGGACTATCATCTGCGTTTTTTCGTTTTTGATATATTTTGTGCACACACCGACACACACACACACACACACATATATAAGGACCATTCGCTAGAAACATATTTCCGGTACCCAGGGGGACCTTATAACATGTATTTCCGGTGCAAACTCAATTTCTAAAATTAGACACAATCGCAATACTTCCCTTCTTATCACGGAGTGAGAGAAAGTAAAAAATACATTATGATTCATCTAGCATGTAATAGCCTCGACTTCTTGAAATTGTATCAGGTTAGTAGCCTCCTTTTTTTCTATGCATATTTGCCATCTTTCTTTTTCGTGCCATCTCGATTTTTCAGTATCTTCGTTATTTTATACTTCGTTTTATCTTCTTCAAGTAACCTGGTTATTTTAAGCTCTCTTGAAGCTCAATATGCAAACCTACAAGTGTGTCCCGCCTCTTCTTCACAATAGATGAGGGAAAAATTAGTTCCGAGATAATTTTTTTAAGAATATTTTTCTTATATTATTTTTCAGCTCTGTTTACAGAAATAAATAATTTGATAATGTTAATTTCGCTGTTGTTGATCCTGGTGAAACAAATTACCATCAGTTAATGAAGTACATTTTTCGTAAGATTGTAAGGAGGGAGGGAAACAATGTGTCTGTTGACATCTACTATGCTTTTGAATTAATATATTTTGTAAAGAAAATTTTTCTCTAATCTTAGATAACCGAACATTTTATTTAACGATACAGTTAACAGTTAACCGAACAGTTAACGATATACAATTTAAAAGTAAAGATTAACAAACATTTTGGTCTTAGCCATGGAATTCAGTAGATTTTTATAGCGACAGATTATCCACTAACCAATGGTCTTGACAGTTGCGCGGAAGCATCTTAGATTCTCTATTTATAAACAACAAAGAGTATATTGCATTTATCGTTCCTTTGCTTCGAAAGAGTGATTAAGAATAAAATAGATTTCTTTGTGTGTTCGAGAAAAAAAAAAGTTATCGAAAGCCCTCAAGGCTTAATACAAATTTGAACCCTGCATGAAGATTGCAGTAAGTTTTTTGCCGACTTGCTAGTCGGGAACTGTGTTAGACAAAAGAAAGGTTACTGTCATTATACAATTGATTTAGGTATGCGTGAAATTCATCAGAGGTCAACTGAGAGTCTGGATCAACAGAATTTTAACACGTCACAACTGTTTATTTACAACGTGTTTTGAATTGGTACCAAACTAATATAACTTCTTCTTCTCTAATTATGAAGGATAACAAACAGAGGGTACCCAGTCATGTCGGGCTAGAAGAGAATAGAAGGCGGATATCCTAGCTAAAAGGGGTGCAAATGAGGAGCAATGCCCAGTTGAAAGCACTTAGCAGTAAGTCAGACAAAAGGTGAATCGAGAGACGGCTTTAAGCACAGCAGCGACGAGCAATATATTGGGCCCTTGCAGAAGGAAAGAAATGGCAGCAGCTGTCAAAAAGAGCCCTCCCCTGCAATTTGCCTCGCTATTTAGAAGTTGCAGCGTTTCGTCTGATGACCGGACACGACTATCTGTAAGCTCATTTATATAGGATTGGCGTGGATGAGAATGACCATTACCACTATGCCAGGAAGGGAAAATAGATGCCGAACACACACCTGGAAGTTTGCGCAGCTTTGAAGAATGTTCGCGACTCCGCCTACAGTGTGGTTCGGCAATGCAGCAGCGTGGACGAGTATATTGGGCAACACGACACCGTATGGCGGCAACGCGGCCACGGGTGGGCATTGGAAAAAAACCTTACAACGAAGGAGAGATGTCCAGTAAGTAATCGCCTTAAAAGCGGATATTATCGTCGCATACTTGAAGCATCATCTCATTCTTCCAACGGAGTCTGAGATATCAAAATTAAGAAGGGAGAAAACCTTTATTTACATATGATTTAGAAATAAATAAAATAGGCATGAAAAAAAGTGATATAAAGTCGAATAAGTGAGTTTTATAGCCAAATCGATGAACTACACTTCTTGCGTTTTAACTTTTGGTGTCAAAGCAGTTGATCGATCGACTTCTACTTTTTTTTCATAACAAAATTTTCCTAATAATAAAAGGTTAATACCATTTTATTGGCCATCGAATAATAAATAATTTATTTTAGAAGCCAATCTAATTAACTCCATACTTTAATGTTAATTAATTGTTGCAATAATGCAATTCAAAAGCAGAAGTAAGTTCCAGTGATAAATATATCAAATTGATTATTTAGGTAAATTATTTAGTGTTGTTTCGTCACAAAAATGGTAACATAAATTAGTCAGTTACAGTCTAACGGCTGCAGAAATAATACTTGATAATAGTAAATTGTTTACTGTAATTTCATCACAAAGAAAAAAAAATGTTATCAAAATGAATCACCGAGATTTCTACTCTACAACTCTATCATCCGGGAAAAAACAAGTGGGCTAAAATTCAATTAGCTTTAATTATGGACAAAGGATAAAACTTGAAAGGTCAAACCCAAGTAGCATTAAATTCAAGTATAATTTTTACGAGAATGACACATAAATAGACATAAAAATAAAAATAGGTAGACCAGCACTAGTCGTCTAATTAAGGTCATCTAAATTAATAATGATAATGCAAGGTAAATTAGTCCCGTATACAGGAAACACCTTTCGCCTGAATTTGGTACAAGCAAGGGTTTGAGGGAAACGCCTTATCTTGCCGGTTCTTAAATTTTCTTTTATAAAAGGTGATGCAAGAGGCGAAAATTGAGCAGAGTGGCACCATATTCCACAAGTCTATACAAGATCTGGCCTACACAGAGGTTGTGAATATTATTGGAAGATCCCTCAGGCGTTGCTCAGCCTAGTAGTGAAAGCAGCTGAAAAAGTAGGGCTTCAAGTAAATGAAAATAAAACCAAATATGTGCACTTGGATGGACCAACAACCTACCCACCTCATAGAATTAGATGCCTATAAAGTCCAGACAGTGGATTTGTTTATATACCTGGACTCCCTGTTACCACGGATAACGATGTATCTATCTCTGGAAATAAAGCGAAGGGTGATATTGGCAAATATGAGCTACTTTAGGGCTGAATAGGCATATGAGGAGCAGACTGATTTCAAGAACGACAAAAATCATTCTCTATAAAACGCTAATCCTGGCGGGACTTATGTACGGTTCAGAGGCCTGGGTAATGTTAAAAAAAGATGAAAAGATGCTACAAGTCCTTTGAAACAAAGATCCACAGGTGAATCTACGTCCCAGTTCAGGAGGAAACGGTTCAGAGAAGAAGAGAATCAAGAGTTACATCATCTTTTCCATGAAGCAGACATCGTTAAAAATGATCAAACTCGGCGGCCAGGTAATTAGGATGTCGGATGAGGAAGTACCAAAAAGGCTCGTGGAGGAAGAGAAGTACACCGGGTTAGACGAGTGAACAAGACCCAAATTAAGATGGACGGATAGTATAGAGGAAGATGCTAGAAAACTGACCTCATTTTGAAAAAAAGACATATAATTTTTGATCAAATTAATAAACAAAAACTTTTAAAAAATTCCTTTATTAAAAACAAACATTAATTTTCTAAATTTTATATTACATAGATTTTAATCACAATGGTTTCTGAATGGCTCATTATAATTTGTGAAATAGTTATTCTATTTAGTTCTTGTATTTAATTTTTATATTTTATAATCATATTAATTCAAGAATAAGAGAAGTGGGGGGCGGCTCAAGGTTAGAGTAATAATTACATGAAGGACGGAAATCTTCTTAACCTCAATGGAATTGAAATAAATACGGTCAACCACTTCATATTCCATTTAAGTACCACACAATCGCATGTGACAATATGATTTTGGTCAGAATCTATCAAGTGGATGTGTGCTGCGCGTCGTGACTTTTTTTTTTTTCATTTTTTTCGCCATTTTTTCGAAAATGGTCCATCGATTTTCTTGAAACTTTGTATTATCTACAAATAGAAATGTCCTTTCACTTTATTTGAAACCTTTTTTTTTCATCAAAATTGATTTTTTTTTTTTGTGGTTTTGGAGGAAACAGCAAAGTTTCTCACTGAAGTCCCTCTTCAGTGCAAATTATAGTTCTTTATGGTCCACCGTATAGGATACGTACAGTACCAGCATTGATAGAAGTCCAAATTTGAAGAAAATCGGGTAACTACTAGAAGTGCTACTTTTTATAGATTAAGTTTTTTGGAATCCCCTCGAAAATGGCTACAAGATTTTTTTTTTTTTAAACTTGGAATGCTAATTACACAGATAGAAATGTACAACTTTTATCTGAAAATGTTTTTCCCGGAAAAATTAATTAAAGAATTGTCAAGAATCAGGAAGTCAGGGAGGGAATGGTATACAAATGAAGCGGGCGAAATTCATGAGGAAATAAATGATAGGATAACTTCGGCAAGAAGCCGAAAGCATTGTTTAATGCTTTGATAAAAAAAGGATTCATAAATTAAAAAAAAAAAGGAATAAATAAAGATACTAAAGGAACAATGTGAAGAAATAAATATTTCCCCGTCGAAAAGCTAAATCTAGCAAAGATGCGCTTTTTTTCGAAGGATCAAGGGCAAGACTTGTGGGGATCGAATAAGGAATACTATGATGAAGATCAAGTCTCGGAGTGTTTTACGCATTTACCAATGGAGGAAGTGCTATGGATGAACCATGATAATCAGTGGCCATGATATGCTACGAAGCAAGAACGCAAGGTCAGCGTGATCTAGAGGTAGGCCAAGGAAGCAAGCACATGGGAAGACGCCATTAAATATGATTTTATAAAAATAAGATTGGAATGAATTAGATGAGGAGGAGGGTAGATTGACGGAAAGATGATAGGGAAGGATGAAGATAAGAGAAGAATTTTTATTTTATTTTATCAATTTTCTATTTTTACTTCTCTTGTTTTTTTATGTTCCTATCAGGATAAAAAAATATTTAATTTTTTATGAATTTTATAATAGTTTGTATTAACCAACCATCAGCTCTGGCTGAGGGATAATGCCGTATTTACTTGCATTCTATTATAAATGGCCAGTTATATTTATGAAATAAAGTAATATTATTAGAATAGAAGCTACAAAAAAAAAATATACCAGAAATTAGTAAAAGCAGTAGATATTTGAAGTGAAACAAATGAAACCCAAGTTATAATCAAACGAAATAGCTTTAGGTGTAGGGTGGTAGGTGACCAGAGTGGGTCGAGTGAGTTACCGCCTATGTTTGATTGTTCACCGAAAAACTCATCATATTTAGCGCCCTTGTAGTGGCACGCGCCCATTATTATTGATCTGTATTCCACTAAACTGGCCATTCCTTCCCACTTTACCACCCCCTCATTCTTCTGTTTGTGACACTTTATTAAATAATTCGCAAAAATCATTATTGACAACACATATTTCTGGTCTAGTTTTTTTTTTATTTTTTTTTTTTATTCCAAACTTTATGCAATATATTAATACTTACTTTCTCTTATTGCTGTAAGCGGAAGTATTGCGATTTTTGGAAATTGAGTTTTCACCGGAAATACATAGTTTGAGGTCTGCTAGGCCTTTTAAACAAAAAATGATTTTTACAAAATTTATATATCTGTATGTATGAGAATGGTCAGCATAACATTAGAAGGTTAAAATTGCAAAAATTTTAAACTTGATATGTCGTTTAAATTCTACTAGGGGGGGACCCTACAAATACGGTGTTAGTCATATTAGTCAACCGGAAGTAACATTTTACTAAATAAATTTTTAAGTTTTTTTGATTTTCTTTAAACTTAGCAAATTTTAGGACGTATAACTAGAGTTCAAAAAAATACATCCGAGAACTTCCACTTTGGGGATAGAAGAGGTTACGCTTTCCTTTAGTATATTTTATAGGATTTTATTATCTATACAATATTAATTTAGAATTAAATGTCTTGCCAAAATTCCGTGTTTGAGAAAAAAATCGGTTGATCCGGGAATATGAGACTTTACCGAATAATTTTTTTTTTCACAAGACACCAACAAACAGGTTTCATTATACTCGATTGTAACTATCTATATACATTCAGATATATGTCAATTTTTACTTTCTTCTTACTCCTATGTGTATATATGTGAACAGCATAGCTCAAAAACGAAAAATCGTAGAAAGTTCAAACTTGATATTACATTTAGTTATCACCATGGGATCCGACAGTGGGGTCAAATTCCTCAACCGGAAGTACCACTTTACTAGTTTTTTTTTTTTTTTTGTTTGTTTTTTAAGTTTTTTGCGATTTTCTCAAAAATGGCTCCAACGATTTTCTTTAAACTAATTATATCAATTACACATACCAACAGCTACAACTTTTATTTAAAACATTTCTCCGGGAAAATTTATTTAAGGGCACTTCTGGTGGAGAGGTGGGGTTAGGTTTTCATTTTAACTACTAATTTCAGTTTATTAGACAATTCTGCCATTTAAATGACGTTAATTAGAATTAAATATGTTGTTGAAATTCCGAGTTTGAAAAAAAATGTGGTTACTTTACCACTTTACTAAATGATTTTTTTCACTATTTCACGATTTTCTCACAAAAAAATAGCTCAGACGATTTTCTTGAAACTTTGTATATAAACTAAACGTACAATGATCTACAACTTTTATTTAAAACATTTCGCTGGGAAAATTCATTTAAGGGTACTTTTGGGGGTGGGGCTTGGGGTTATGTTTTTCTCTAAAGTGCTATCATAGTTGATTATAATATACAAATCTATCATCCAAAGAAAATTAATTAGGAGTAAATTGATGGCTAAAATTTCAAGTTTGAAGGAAATTAGCAAACCGGAAGTGCGCTTTTACTGAAGAGGTTTTTTTTCAGTTTTGCGACGAATTTCATTAAATTTGTTACACAAACTTTAAAATTTGTCTATTATAATTTTGAGAACAGGTGTAAGAGAAAGTTGTGTGAGTGTTTCACACCATTTTTTTTTTTTTTTTTTAGAAACTTTTCCGTGAGAAAATTCATTTAAGAATGTTGAGGGGGGGTGGGGGTGGAACAATAAGGTTGTCGAAACAGCCGAAAGCACACACGGCTTTTTCCGTTTATATCATGATTTCTCAAAAATGGCTCCAACTAACGCACTTTTTTTTATTTTTGTAAACATTTTCTGGGAAATTTGATTATTTGTGGTTGGGAGGGAGGTCTGAAAGAACAAATAGCGTATCTTTTTTTTCTTGATGGCCACCTTCAGTACAATAAACCGCTTTTTATGACCATCGACTTAATATTTTAAAATCTCCAATGGATATTATTCTAATATTTCGAAAATTTAGTTCCCGCGAAATGCGGAATTTAAGGAATAATTTTTTGACAACTTTTGGATTTTTCTCAGAAACCTGTTTTTATAACGGATTTTACTTGTATTCTTGGAATGCGCTTAGTGTACTAGAACGTTCACTATTGTTTGAAACATTTTTTTTTTTTTTTTTTTTAATTGTTTTAGTTGATTCTGAGAAATTTGAGACATAATTGAATTGTGTTTGTTCAATTATTATTAGCTCTTTACAATGTAGAGTTAGTCATTCAATACCTGCCTCTGGTTAGTAGGTTGCTCCCCCTACCACCTGTATATGAGATATATGAGCATAATTTTAAAATTTAAATAAAGATTATATATATAACTTTATTTAAGAAGTGTAAGTATCTCGCACAATATTTTTTACATTATTACTTGTGACTGTAGAAAAAAAAATTACAAATAAAAAATACAATATTATGACCTTCATCAATTCTTGAAACTAAACATATATATATATATACGCTTACATTCTTAGATCTGTTTACCTTCTTTTGTTAGGTGTCCAGTGTTTATTGATTGACTAGTAAATATTTTAGTAATAATTGGTGGGAACTAGAAACTTGTTTTATGTTTTCAACACCTATAGTACAAACTGCCCTGTTAAAACTTACACGTTTTTCTTTTTACATTTAATAACCTATATCTTCAGCATTTTTTTTTTTATTATTTTTAAAAAATAGATTTTTTTTAATAACCTAATTTAACAGGATTTATAATAATTATTTATAATTAATAAAATGGAATTTATTTTGGCAAAATCACTCTAAGGGTAGGCGCAGACATGCAACTTTTAGTTGTGCAACAATTTAGTTGCAAAAATGAGTCCTACACAGTTAAATGATAACGCGCACACATGCAACTGATGTGCAATTGTCAGTTTAAGCAACTAAACAGTTTGTGCTTTGTCACAAACTAAACGATTGCGCAACTAGTTGCAATTGTTTTGTATCATACAGGTTTAAATGTGTCTGCGCGCACTTGTGATCAAACAGTTGCAAGCTTAGTACATAGTGCCCAAAGCGAGATGTCTTCTCAAGAGCGACAGGGTAAGTAAGGAATTCATTTTGTTCGGACTTTTATAATTAAAACTGCTTTAATACCATTTTATTATAAATTTCGATTTATTTATTTAGTTATTTACAATTTAATGAACAGTTATTAGTATATTAGAAAAAGAAATGTTCAAAATAAAAGTAATAATAGTACTATATTAAATTAAGTTATTTCAGAGTTTGAAGATGATTCTGATTGGACGGAAAGGTTCATCCAGGAAATTCAAAGCAGACCACCAATTTATAATACCAGCCTGCCCGAGCACTCTGACCGGAACTCAGTTCATCTTAAAACTGAATCGTTTAATTGCATGTGTGCTAAGGTGATGGCACAAGACGGTTTAGTTGCATATGTCTGCGCACTTCGTCATTCGCCGATCAAACTGTTGTGCAACTATTGCAAAACTTAAAAATTGCATGTCTGCGCCTACCCTAAAGAAAAAAAAAAATCTGAGGTGACACACACACGCGCGCACGCGCGCACACACACACGACTTTCTCTTACTGCTGTAATACCTTTATAGGTATAATAAAATGGCAAATTTTCATTGAACTCCAAACTTTGCTTATTTGTCCTAACATAAATATATAGAGGTGGTGGTGGGGAGGAAAAGTACAAACTTACAAACCCAAGTGGGAAGAGAAAGGAAGTGCAGAGCGAGCCATTTTTTTTTTTTTTTACTCCTAGTAAGAGGAAGTATTGTAATCGTGTCAAATTTTCGATATCGAGTTTTCACAGGAAATATCCGTTTTGAGGTCCCCTCAGTACGTACAAAAAAGTGTTTTTTACTTTCTCTTATTTTAGTAAATGGTCTTGTGTACATGTGAGTGTGTGAACAGCATAACTCAAAAACTAAAAACCGTAGAAAGTTCAAACTTGATATTCCGTTTAGGTATCACCATGGGAACTGACAATACGTTATCTGTCAAAATTCCTCAACCGGAAGTACCACTTTACTGTTGTTTTTTTTTTCTTTTTCACGTTTTTCCGAAAAATGGTTCCGACGATTTTCTTGAAACATCATATATAAACTACACATACAAAGAGCTACAACTTTTATTTGAAACAGTTTTCTGGGAAAATTCATTTAAGGGCAATTATGGTGGTGGGGTGGGGTAAGGTTTTCATCTAAAGTGCTATTTCAGTTTATTAGACAATTCTGTCATCTAAATACTGTTAATTTGAATTGAAAATGTTGTTGCAGGTCCGAGTTTGAAAAAATCGGATAACCGGAAGTGCGTTTACTTCATTTACAACACTTTACTAAATTTTTTTCACTTGGTCGCGATTTTCTTAAAAATGGTTCCGACGATTTTCTATAAACTGAACATGCAAAGATCTACAACTTTTATTTAAAACATTTCTCTGGGAAATTTCATTAAAGGGCAGTTTTAGGAGAGTGATGGGGTTATGTTTTACTCTAAAGTGCTATCATAGTTGATTATACAATCCTGTCATCCAAACAAAATTAACTAGAAATAAATAGATGGACAAAATTGCGAGTTTCAAAGAAAATAAATTAGTAAACCGGAAGTGCGCTTTTACTGAACAGTTTTTTTTTTTAAGTTACCGCCGAATTTCATTAAATTTGGTACACTAACTATAAAATTTGTCAATAATAAATAATGTCAATAATTTTGAGAACTGGAGTAAGAGAAAGTTGTGTGAGTGTTTCACACCAGATTTTTTTTTTTATATATAAAATAAAAGAGATACGTTTATATCTGTGCACTTAACATTCCAAGTTTAAAGGAAATCGTTATAGTCATATTCCAGATAATTCAAAAAAAAAAACTTATTCTGTCAAGGTGTGCACTTTCGGTTAGCCTATTTTCTTCAAATTTGATTTTTAGCAATGCTTTTAATTATTTGAGTGGTAGAACCCTTACCTTGATTTTATTGAAGTAGTACCTTAGAGAAAAGCTTTACGTTACTATTCCCCTCATAACTCCCCAAAAAATTCAGTTTTCTCGGGAAAATATTTCAAATAAAAGTGATAGGCATTTATGTGTGTCTAGTTTATGAAGTTTACAGAGAATCGTTGGAGCGGTTTTCGTGAAAATCGCGAACTGAAAAAAAAAAAAAATACTGTAAGTCACACTTTCGGTTGCTGAATTTTGCGGAAATCTTAATTTGTCAGATGCGATTGTAGTACCTAGACGGAATATCAAATTTGTGCTTCCTCGACTATGATAAATAATGCATAATAATAAACAAAGAATGAAATAATAAATGTTCTGCCTCACCTAGTGAAGAATAGATGCATGGATAGTAGAATCTGAGGAGAGCTATTAGGTTCAGCTGAGAGATGCGTGTACACTGGTTTATGGGTTAAAGAGATGTGTATAGCTGAAATTAGCCAGAAAAAGCATATAGAAATTCGATGGAATTGAGATGCATCAACTAGCAGCAGTGATGCACAATAAACAGAACCAGACCCAAAATGAAGGTAGCAGATTCAAATAAAGACCCCCCTACAAAAGATGCAGTAAATTGGAGAAACAAGTGACTCACAAAAATTCAACAGCATAAGTGAAGTATTAAAGCGTAGGGCTCAAGGGAAAACGGAAGTAGATGGAGACGAATGAGTTAGAAAAGATGTATAAATATTTCTGGAAATAAGCGGGAAATAGCCATAATACGGAAGTGAGTGAGAAGACAGAATGAAAAGAGAAGATGGAAAGAATTGGTAATCAGTGAAGTTTGCAGGAAAAGATGAATTAACAATAACCGGCGCCTCATGTAAGAGAAACAAACCCAACCCGACAGACATACGAATGAACAAATAATATATAAAACTACTCCGCAAAAAAACTGGCGAACTTTGGAAAATGCACATCTATTTGTTATTTCATGATGTTTTGAATAAGGTGTTTTATCTAAAATTATTAAAGAATAATAGCCGTGGTCAAAAACTTTATTTTCTTGTAAATAATGAATTGTTTACAGAATTTAGTAATGTTCTGTCTCATCAAAAATCTGATCAATAAATTAACATAACCACATCTACAATAATTGTGATTCCATCGCGTTTGTATGTGTTTTTTTAAAATAAAATTTGTAATTGGTGCTGAACAAGTAGCACCAGCTGTTGCTCTACTATTTAGAAGGCAGTGTCAGCAATATGTAGTAAGAACATTAAGCGGACCCTACGCGGTCAATAATATTGACAATATAACCATCAATACTCGTGCTAACCGGTCTCAATACTCATTACCTTATACGATCTATATTATTGTCAGTATTTTTGTCAATAACTTTGCTCAGTACTTACTACTTGTGCCATTGGGAGACTGAAATCTAAGTGGTTTTAACTCGTTTTTTTTCCCTTCCAAAAAATGAATAATCGTACAAAAGCTTGCATAGCTATTATTTTGGCGTTTGGCACTACTCGTCAAGTGATACCCAACACTGGATGAAAGAATGGTTGAAGAAGAGAGATGAATATTCTCATTTAGACTTTTGAAGGAAACAGCCTCTGCGATGTTGAAGACTTGAAGAACTACTTTGGAATGGATGAACCTACCTTTAATAAACTGTTACAGATGGTTGAACCATTTTTGAAAAGACAGGACAGAAATATGAGAGAAAGTATAAGTGTTATGGAAAGATTAGCCTTAACCCTGAGGTACTTGGCCACAAGAAGAAATTTTGAAGACTTGAAGTATTCAGTCATAATGTCCCCAACAACTATCAGCAAAGCTGTAATAGAAACCTGTGAAACCTTTATATATGCCCCACAAGACTTTGAAAAATTACAATCACCTTTAAAAAATGTATGATTGAAGTTTTATAGTAATACACAAATCTTTCCCAAGAACCTCCACTGTATCGTGTTTTGAACTGAACTGTAATGAAGGAACTATTTAATTGACTATATGAAATGTATGATAATCAGAAAAATAAGATTACAAAATTACATCATGTTTAAAAAATGTATGATTGAAGTTTGATTTAAATACACAAATCTTTCTAAAGTACCTTTGTAAGGTTGTTGAGGTTAGTTTCAACGTTGTATAAAACTACTGAACTGAGTATTGTTGGAAATATTGGCGCCGCCCCTACACGGTGAATATTATTGTCAATATTCCCTCCAATTCTCAGTATTGATACACGAAAATCAGAAAATCCGGATATCATCAATACTCTTATCAATACCGACCGTCAATACAATTTTTTCATCTTACACGGTCAATATTATTGTCAATCCGCTAAGGTATTGTCAATATTATTGACCGTGTAGAGGCCCTTTAGGACTGCTTGAAACTACTGTTCGTAGGGTCCATCCAACAATACCGAGAGGTCTATGCAGACGGAGACAAGGTTTGGGTCGGCCAAACTTTTAACTGTAAAAGTCGCTTTAAATACATTTAAAGTACAACTTTAGCCATTGATTTTAGTGGAATAATTGTCATATTTTCAGCTGTTATAGAAAAAAATAACTGAACAGAAATTAAAATAAAAAAACATTCGATTTTACTACTTAAAAAAAAACCTACTTTAGTATATACAGAAATTTTCAAAATAATTTTTGGTCATTGTTTAAAATGTGAAAAAAAAAATCACTTTTATTTATAAACAATTGCTATGGTTTATTGTTTATGAATTCCGTACCCGAGAATCTTTATATCTATTTCCACTCTTTATAATTTTATATTGATAAGTAAGTAAATATATCGTAATAAATTATATAACCTTGTTTATTTTTATTTAAAGACATTTATTTTGTAATCATTTGAAATTCGGTTAGAGTAACCTTGGAGTTTATTACAGTTATTTTATTTTTTCGATGATCATTTGATTCGAAAGCTCCATTCCCGATCCTATCAAGAGAACATACCATTGGGAAAAATGAATTTACAGTAGTATATTTCTCAGCTAAAAATTATTTTAAAACTGAACTCTTTCAAATAATGTGAAGGTTAACTCAGTAGTCATTCAATTTTTAATGTCCATGACATAATACCCCTACCTTATATTAAATATTTCTACATGCTCATAGAAAGTTCTATTTTACTGTTTTTTTATTTCTTGTAAAATGGAAATACAAACTTTAGTCAATATATTAAGATCACTTTTCTTTTCGGCGTTTATTTAAACAAATTAATTTATCATATGAAAATCACTTGTGATGAAGACTTCCCACCAAAATAGGATACATGCATATAACCTGCGGTTAACCTTCCTGATAGTTTAAATGAATGCTCTAATTTATTTGCGGTAACCTCATGTATGAGTGTTGTAAGTGATGTTCATATATTCTAATGTGCATTTTAGATAATAATAATAATGAGGTAAAAATTCAAATTCAGGACAAAGTTTAACTGAGCTTATATATTAGTAGTTTATCTAAGCTTATATCAGCAACTAACTGTTTATCTAATTTCTTTACCATGAAATGGCAAGTGACCACAAAGTTCAAATTATCCGTTATTCTCATGGAATTGGTAATCGTATTTTTATTTATTTGTACTTAGTTTTTTTTGTTTTTTTTTTTTTTGGTTGGTATTACTTTTAAATTCTGACAATGGTAATAAAAATTAAGATATCGTTTGATTTATTCGAAGATTTATATCATTTATTAGATAATAATATTATAGTTAGTGACAAATATTGTTTAATTATTATTAAAATAATAAATAATTATATTTCAATGTAAACCGGCAAGAAGAATGGCAAACGGCAAAATAAAATGCAAGCAATCGAAATCATAACCCTTAATATCAATGAAAAATAGTGATCGGGAAGTGGGAGCCATTCTGCCCTTTATATTATTTCACCATTACCAAATACAAAAATCATTTTTATTTTTTTTTTAAGACATTTAAGGCCACTTGTTGTTGGAAATCCATAAATATAAAACATATTTATAAATCAATTTTTTTTACTACTTAGTGATTTATCACAACTTAAGAATATATCAAAACTTTTAAATTTTATGGAACACAATTTCTATAATTCGTTTTTTTTAAGCCGAAAATAAATGATAATATGATCATGTAAACAGTTTTATTCTTTGTTTGGTGAGAAAGTCGTTATTAATATTAAACACTTAATACTCGTATATTATTGACAGGAACTTTCTCACATGAGAACAAGTAAATCATTGGTATTTCCCCTTTGCAAATTGTAACCTTGAACATTAGAATGTTGGAACTGGACAGTTGCCCATTTGTTCTGCTGCTTTTTACAAGATTCTATTTGTTGATTAATTACAAAAATATATTGAATTAGAATGCATGAATGAATGAGCTGCACTAAATTCGAACGAGAAAGGACAGAATTATTTCATAAAATTACGCCATATCTCAGAAACCCATACAATTATGAAAATATGATATTTTCAAACACTCCAGAGGTTCTACAAAGTTTAGTAGAATACTTAGCTATATAAAAATGTAAAGTTTAAATAATATGAGAAATTCTTTCAATTTCTTTACTTATGTATTGATTCATTTCTATCAATGTATTGTAAAGAAGATAAGACACAGATCCTAGTCTAAAGTGTAATTTATTCTGCACATCATTATTATTAAATTAATTAGGTTTCGATTTATTGGAACTTCAGTGTAAAATAGTAATAATGTTTTAAGATTTTGGAGTTACTGAACCTGCTTCTTTTTTATTTATATTAACATGTCCGTAATTTTATTATTGAATTTATCATTATCAACAAGATAAATCTAGATCCACCTATAGAGCTTTTAGTTTGTTAATTGTTGGCCTGGACCTACTGAATTTGCGTTGAACAAAATTTTATTGAAGAAACTATGTTAGGATTGTTAGAACGGAAAAGAGGCCTTGGTATTTGAAAACAAAACCTCATTATTTTAATATTTTCCTTATTTTGTTCCAAAGCTTTCAGTTAAGGAATTCAACCGTTTAAGTGAATAGTATTTAGTAATTTACTGTGCATTTATATAGAGTTATATAACATTGCACTATTAATTAACCTTTCGAAAATATTATATATTAACTTTGTAATAATTAATTAAGTACAATTAAAAGTACTGTGATATAATTTCTATTTTAATACTAACAGTAAATTATTTAGCTATTATTAATGAAGAAGCGGGACTTTCCAAAATAAGAAAGCTTTGTGTAAAACAAGGAAATATTAAACTATGGATGGACTTGTTTTGAACAAGGAAACTCTCAGAGGTTAATATAGCATTTTTGTTTAGTATTGAATAAAAGAATGGAGATATACTTTCAACTTTTCTTCTTTTTGTTTTTTTAAGGCGTGGTCAACACTACGGTACTCTTGATTTCTCGTTACATATAACTGTGTTCATCGCCGACAGTGAGCTGTAAAGGTTCCTAGGTAGAGAAAAATCTAAGGACAGCGCTGCTGGACTCGAACCCGGGACCTCCGAGTTGCTTGCCCATGCACTAATGCCTTCCCTTACTTTCAACTAATTGAGGGGTTATGGAAGCATTATTTATTACAGCCTTCAAACATTTCCATCTGCAATTGATTACATCTACTACAGTCGAAAGCATTAGATTTATTTTGCAACAACCCATGGGGCCTTTATGTTGGTTTTAGCATTATGTACATTTATTGATAGTTTGGTTAGTCAACAAAAATGGCTGATCCGTCATCCCATGATTGTTTTGAATCTTCCATATAGTTTTTTCTGAAATTAAGAATCCATTATTTCTGTGTTTAGTTCGCAAGGAAGAATAAGTGGTCATTTTTCTACGATACACTTATATATTAACTCATTTGTCCCATTCAATCATTAATGTTGTGGAAATTCTGTTTTGAAGTGTATAAGGAAAAATAAAACACGTTTATAGTCATTAACATGGGTTCAGTTAGGAATTAAAGAAGTGAATTAGTTTAGAGAAATGTTGGATATCTCTGCTTGACTAATCATTTAACTTATTGTCACTCTATTCATCATCTGTTGTGTATGTATACTTACATATATTCTTGACAAGAACTCTAACTCGATAGAGAAAACACTGTCCCATCACAGGACAGTGAGCTGTAAGAAGCTTCTAGGAAGAAAAAATTTAAGGGTAGCAGCTGGGACTCGAACCCGGGACCTTCGCGTTGCTAGTCCAGCGCGCTACCACTGAGCTAATCCCTTCTTATCCCTTTGTGTTATACTTTGATTTAATTGCTGAATTATATTTAAAAAAAACTCCTCGTGTTGTCATTGCAGATAAACCAGAATTTCCTAATCTCTTTGCATATGAAAGTCTTCCAGGGCAGTGGAAATTCCAGTTTCGTTTATGTATATATATCAGAAATTAATATTTTTTATTTACAATCATAATTGATGGTATATATTTTTTTTTTTTTTATAATTGTTCATCAGATATATTTTTCTTTTTTTCAAATATCTATATTAGTGTTGCTACTATTATGAAAGATGTGTCATTTTCATTGTTTTTAATAATAACCTGTCACTAACTTATTTTTGTTTGTTCCAAAAAAAAAAAAAATTAATAAATGAAGTTGCTACAGGTTTGGTAATGTAAGGATGTTTACTTACAGAAACCTGCATTGGCAATATGCGGTGAATGTTTGGGTACAGCGGCCAAGAACAAACATGGCCAAGAAGAGGCATTACTTTCGTGCGAAACATGCGGGTGTAGTGTACACCCGTCATGTGTGTCTAAGCCAGACACCTTGACAAATTTAGTAGCTAAAGGCAATGTATGGAATTGTGAAGAATGTGTACAATGTGATAGTTGTCATCTAACTAATGATAAGGTATTCATCACCCAATTTCAAAAGAAAAAAAAAATGATAGTTATTAGGTGGCTTTTTTAATTCTTTATTTTTGTTTTTTGTTTTAGTTAATAAATTGTTCTTTCTTACTTAGACAATGTGATAAGTTGAAAACTAAATCCAAATAAAAATTTAATTCCGTCTTTCTGATAATAAATTTTAAGATTTGGTTGGTACGCCTGGGTGTTCAGTTCCCATATTAACAGTCTTTTGGAAGCCACCAACATCGCATTGTCTAATTAAATAGTGATTGAGATTTCAGGGTATTGCATTTTAGAATGTGTTCATTAAGAATTCCAGGCTATCTTTATGTTCTTCCCAAGTCTTTTGGCAGTTCATTAGTTGCTTGAGCCTTAATGTTATGTCATTTCAATTATTTGTTTATTTTTTTTATTTGTTTCCTTTAACAGATTTTTAATAAATAATACATATTCCTAGTAATCCATCCTGAAATAGCAATGTAAAACAGAGCTATAAAAAAATAGATACTGTTAAACTGGAGTAGTGCGATACTACACCCTCTTAACTTGAAGACAATAGTTATTTTAGCAAGTGAGAAAAGTATTACATTTATACACTTGAGTTCTCAGAGTATAACTGGACGAGAATTGTAAAAAAATATTTCGCTCAAGAGTTAAATATTAGATTTTTTTTCTGCAATCGTAATTAATTGGTTTTATTAATTTATATGAATATTTATAAAAATATGAGAAAGTGCAAATACTGAGAATCTATTTTAATTCAAGTGAAATACTCCCACTCCTCTATAACCTGACCTTGGTATAACCACAAATCAGCTGTAACTGGGATTTGTTTTGATTTTTGTTTTCGCGTATGGCCGCTAAATGTCGGGCTAATTAGAGTTGAATAATGTTATTTTTAAACACTAGTGAGAGAAAGTAGTGTGTAACTCACTTGTGTGTGAAATAAGGTTGTACTTACTTCACTAAATTTAGTGTAATATTCCGTCACATTATTCAACGATTGCAGAAAAAAGTTTTGTTGTTTTTTGTAATTATGTCTGAAATTGTGTGTTATTAAAAAAAGAGGTAATTATTTACAAGCGTGCCCCCAAGATGGACGAGAACTAGCTACAGTAACCTGCTCACTCACACTCTTATTACACTCACATTTCTGATATTTCTGATTCATTTATTCATTCACATTTCTTCATTTATTTAACATTTTCATTAATTTTAAAAAGTATCTAACTAAATATAAGTAAAACCTATGAAACACAATCAGAGTTTAACTTCAAATATTCTCCCAAGAACTTGTAGGTTTGAATTAGCGAACACTAGCTAATTAATATGTCATTTAAAATAACTTGTATTTAGTGATAAATATTAAACAAGAGGGTTTATATGTGATTTTCATGTGAGCAGGTTACTGTAGCCAGTTGTCGTCCATCTTGGGGGCACGCTTGTAAATAATTACCAAAGAAAACTTAAGTGCCAAAAATTGGCAGAACCTGAAGTCAACATTCTTCTTTCTAAAGGAAATAATACTTTTTACAACTTTGAAAACCAAATTTTTTTCGATAAAATCATACGAAATTCAATAAGATTGGATTCAATTATGCATGATTATTTTTAATTTTGGTTTCATTAAGAAATATTTGAAATTATAAGATATTGAAATAATAGAACAACATTTTCGTCTAAGTAAGATGTTTACATTGTAACCCACATTCTTTATATCACATCTCCTTCTGAAAAGGATTCCATTTTCGATAGCTGCGTCAATGGAAGATGGGATTGTTACTACTTATTGGCCTCCGAAATTGTATCCTCAGTTGTACAACTAAAGTTATAGAATAAATTAGTTTTTTTTAGTGACCCCATAGAAAATCAACTTAGGGTAAATCTACCAACCGTGCAAAACAAAACCAGGACACATTAAATATTAACAGAAAAAAATCACCTGAATTCCAATGGAATTCATCCTCCTGCAAACTAATTTTTTTTTTTTCAACACCGTTATTGATTATCATTCATAAAATAATCTATAATACAGAACTGTGTTAGTAACATCGAACTGAATTATCTGTATACAACGACTAAAAAGTGAGAAGGAAAAAATTGCGTTGAATGTAAGCATTATGCGTTATACAGATTAATCCAATCTTATTAAATTTTACATGAAAAAATTTGATTTTCAATTAAAAAAAAGAATTCTGTTGGAAATAAGAAATTTACTGGGAACCTGGGAATCCACCATGAAGCTATCAAAAAGTATTTGTGTGGTTAATCCAAAATTTCAGACAAAATTAGGGATTTACAGGAGAAAAAAAAATGAAGATGACTTTTTGTTGAATTATTAAAGGGTGGCGCACTCTAGTTGCAACACTCTATTTTCTTATGTTCTTTTAAATTCTTATTCTCGATATTATTTCAACCATTTCAGCTATATATTTATATCCTGGATTAGTTTAATTGATTTTCAAAATTATTAAATTATAATATATTTTCAGATATGCGTCGTGAAGTGTGGTACGTGCAACAGAAGTTTTCATCTGAACTGTTTGGATCCACATTTAGACAAAAGATCGAAAACAGTTTGGCGTTGTACATATTGTATAGAAGGAGTGCCGAATTCGACGTCACCCGCAAACAGACCAACAACAACAACAACTACTGCTACTACTCCAGGAACTTCTGTATCCACAACTGCTACTACGCCAACGACCACACCTTCGCCAAATAAAACAAAGTTAAAGAATCTCAGGGTTCAACAACTTAGAAGTATCAGGTAAATTTCATCACTTATTCTATTTTATTTAAGTTTTAAAAAGTGATGAAACTAGTGATGCATACTAGAATGATAAGAGTTTGGGTCTTTTGCAACTTTTAATTTCAAAAAGATTATTTTAAATTGGCGGTTTGTAATAAATGATGTGCCATCTCAGCTGAGAATTTTCTAATCTCGAAAGAAGATTCTCTTTTCTGCAGCTTAGTCTTTTAAGTCTCATTCTGCGGGTCTCCTTTTTAGACTCAAATTGCCAGCTCAAATCTTTTTTTTCTCTACTTTTTCGCGGCCCTGGTTAACGTTTGTCCCTCTCCACAACATTAACCACCAGAAACAGCATCAGTTATAATGATGCTTTTTATTCATTTCTCGAATTTCATAATATTATGGCGAATATGGAAAAAATAACACATGTATGTCATAAACATTATTACCTAAGGTTTAGTTTGGGAAACTGTGGAAAGAAAGCAAGAGATAAAAATATCGTAATTTTTCTTGTATTGTGCTGTGCTTATCAGTTTTTGGTTTATTGTGAAAGATTGTGTAGGAACTTTGAGTTTTGTTTCATGTATTCAAGCATTTAGGTAGTACACTTGTGAATTTCATTTACATTGAAGTTGTTGATTGATATGTACTGGTATATAATAAAGAAGTTGAGTAAACTCGTACTTATGATTAATTAAATATTAATCTAGACCAGGGATCGTCAACCTTTTAGTACCTATAGCCCATTTTTATATCTCTGTTGATAATGAAATTTCCTTTACCGCCCACCGATGGCACAGTAACTGAATTTAGCCCAAGTGCATAGTAATTCTTAAAGGGAGGGTTTGTAAAAACATATTTACTCAATTTATGTTTTTATAATATATATTTGAGTATGTACGTATTTCCATGGGTAATTTCTGTATTTCTACCAAACTACAATGCGCGAGGTGTTTCATTTTAAGATAAAGAAATAATAAATTTGAAAACAATAAAGTTTGTTGATATTACTTTTAATTAATGTTTAATGAGACTTTTGACAATATTGCGAAACTAAAATTTGATATCTGGTTGGATTTTTCTATGGAACAAACAAGGTCTTCTCTTTTAGTGATGTTCAGACTGTTTGTCCTTTTATTGATTATGAATTGAAAAATAGTACCTCGGCAATTTCAGGGCTTCAGTCAGTCTAAAATAAACCTCCAAGGATTCTAAAATCAACACATCTGAAGAGCATCATAAAGTGAAGAACGAAGAAAGAAGTAATCAAGAACTATGCAAACAAGAGCATATTTCTCTTTCTTTTCTTTTTTTTGCGATTTGATTGTACAGTTTATTCACTCGTTCCAAGTCATGGTTGCGTAAATTTTAGAAAAAGTGATGATGTTCGTTTTTGTGCTAGAACCATGAAGGAATAATTCATCACCAATTCGTTACCGATAGACTTTCCATAAATTTCTACTTTTACTGCAACAATTACATAGAATATACTCAAAAATGGACCAGCGCTATCCAGCTTTTGTCAGTCGTAAACAAGTTTTGTACCAGCAAGATAACGCTCGGCTACACACTAAAGATAAAATGGAAGAACTTGATAGCATTGGACTTCTTTTACATCCACCCATCTCTTTGAGATTATTAAGTATACATGTGTCCTTATTGTTGTATTTTTCGAGCAAGTGAACCAAGGATCACATGGCATCCTTTGAGGTTCCTGGTTCTTTTAGGTTTCAGTGCTGCCAAGTTACAGAGGTTATGTTTGTTCAATAGAGGAGAGGGCGCTGTCACGTGTGAAGTAGTGGAGTAGCTCGTGGTTAATAATTGATGGAATATCGACTTTTTGAAAAGGGTGAAATGTCATGTGATTCTTGTTGAAATAAATTATAAAAGACTTGATAAAACACTGTTATTACGAGGTTCCTGCAAGTTCAATAAATATTACAATATAGTCTAATAAAAGATTAATCAAAAAGAAAGAAACGTTATAAAGTAAGTACCTGATTATATGAAAAGTAAAACGGAAAAGAATAAATACGAAATTAATCAGTCGTGAGTGTGCAAACTTCCCGCAAATATGTGCTATCAGGCTGTTTAGCAAGATATCCTGCTGATGGGCGAACTCCTGAAATCCGTCGATGACCACAAATTGAAGCAGGCTATCAAGGAAAAGTCTCTGATGTTTTCCAGCTTTGCTGGCCCAACCAAACAATTTTCTTATAATCAAGAAAACATAGTGTTATGAAAGTTTAATTGTTTTTATAGTTTGTAATTGATTAATTACAGTTTTGATCATACCAAAAGAATGAATTACACAAAAAAATTACTTTTATTAAACAAAGTAACAATATTTTAAAACAAATGAACGATGACAATAATTCGAAAGTTATTATTTGTAATTTAGAAACTCACTAAATCACTAGAAATCCACAAGTTCGCTTTATAATATTTTGGAAGAAGGGAAGGGAATATAATTCTGTTTATCACCGACATAGAAATTATTATGAATGATCCCAGTTGTGATGGTAGAGAAAAGAATTGGGAGAACTTGGTTGTGTAAGAAGAAAAGTTGGTGAAAGTGTAAGCTTGCTTTGGCTTTCTACCACTTGTAGCAGCCTGATCGCAAACTGTAGAGATAAATGGCCAGGCCATAAAAATGGACCGTTACCTAGTTCGAACAGACCACTAAAAGTGGCGCTGCTTGTTGTAAAAAATGGAAGTAAATTTCGCCTTAAATATATTGTTTGTTAATGGTCGCGTTATCACGGATAAAATAATTTTATTATATCATATAGGATAATTTTGTAACATGAAATAGAATTTCTAAATTATGTTTTGGTTATTACAGTACCAAATTTGATTTAATGATTGTTTATTTTTTATGCAGGAAAGCAGCCAGAGCCAGTATTGTGAGGAAGAAAGGAAAGTGTCGGTCGGTGAGCGTAGATAGCTGCTCGGAAGACGGTAATGACGAAGTACCATCAACAACAACTAGTTCCCCTTCCCTTGCTCCTTTCCTGCAAGTTCCTCAGGGTGGTGGGGGCCGCGAAGAAACCAGTGATCGTATATCAAAGGAGAAACAAAAATTCTTCAGGTGTTCAGCTTTTTATAAAAAATATAAATTAGGAGGGATAATAGGCGGGGGCGGTGGCGGTGTTGGGGGATCAGATGGAGGGCCAGGAGGAGCTGAGGGGGACGAGATCTACAGCAATAGTAGCAATAGAGTAATTGGTGGAAAATTACGGATGAGAGATGGAGACGCCAATGGAATCGTCGAACGCGTAATTACACCGGTAACACCATTAACAGAATTCCCCCGGGCCGTACCGCCCTCGTTCCCTTTTGTAGGAGAACGAGAACCGTTTGGTGGATTGGCCCAATCAGAAGAACCATGGGGTTTTGCTGCAGTCAAAGATGATAATACTAAAGTTTCTACTGCAACTAGTGAAGTATTGAGTAATTTACACTCATCAGCACCACAGGAAAATCATCATCCTCATCAGCGTAGTCATAGGGCAGCATCATCGCGGAGGCCCCCTCCTGCCCCTTCCTCGCCCGCCATTGCTAACACCACCACCACCACCACCACCACCGCCATTTCTCATCAACATACATGTACTTCTCAATCCATGACTGCTTCTTCGCAACATATGCCATCCCCAGCCAGTAGTGGCGGCGGCGCTACGACCACTATACGCTCACCGTCCAGCCTTGTCAAATCCGCGGTCAACTGTAAGGCGCACGAGCTGGAAAGGAGGAAGTTAGTCGGGGAAGGGTGTAAACTGATGAAGGAAGGTAGCCGGCAGTCATCAGCGCCACAACAAGGCGGCACACCTGGTAAGCACCCCCCACCCCGCCACTGCTTCCTCCTCCTCCTCCTCCTCTTCCACCCATCACAAATACACAGTACAACTTCTCTCTATCATTTACTAATTCATTCACTTTAAACCTTGTATTCAGTATCCTATTTCTTCACCTGTAATCTTTCATTCACCAATCACTTTCTACTTATATCTAATTTACACATACTTACTGTTTTTAAATATATAAACAATCCTGTAACAACAACAATTACTACTTGCTACCATTTCCCTAATTAATTTATAACTAGTCTTTTATTGCTAATCGTAAAAGTTTTTCTTACCCCCCCCCCCCCGTTTTTGTTTTAACTTTCTCTTAGTGATGTAATTTTTTATTAATATATGCTATAGAATCTGCTTTAAAAAGAAATATTTTTCACTCATTATTTTGCTAATGAAATTGTCAATTATTATTATAATTTTAAATTATATCTGGACATTCAAAGAGAGAATTAATGGCTAGTTTCAACACACAACAGCAAGCTAAAAAAAATGGCTCAATTATTAAATAGTTCGGAAATTAAAATCAAAATAAAGGTTATCTCTAGATTTACAACAATTTAAAAAAAAAACTTGTACAAATTAGGGCGAACTATTTAAACACCAATTTAAAATCAAAATGATCGAACCAACAAATATTTTATATAATAAACATATAAAAAAAAGTATAAAATTAATGTGTCAAACAAAATTTAAATAAAGAAAAATTTGTGAAACGTCCACACACGGCTTTATCTTAAACTGCATTCCTCAAATTTGCGAAACTTTTACACAGCACATCTATAAATTCATGTTTCTGGATTCTTATCCTACGTCAGAGCAAGGTTATCAAGCCATGTAGAAAAGTTCAACTTTATGTTTCTGTCACTCACCACCAATAAGCAATAAAAATAAGCTTGCTGTGACGGCTAAAATCTCAGGCAGATGTTAAATTATTTAATGTTATCCAGGCGGTGATTCTGCAATCTATATTGAACTAATATAGTAGAAGTAACAATAGATGGAAATACACTGACTCAATATTGCCCGCTTAAAAAAAATAATTTTTTCGAAACATTTTATAAAAAAAGCGACAGATCTTATGATAAGAATTTATTCCGAAAATAAAGTAACAGTTGGATCCGTTTTCGAAAAAAGTACTATTTCGGGGCGGGTGTTGGTGTAGTGGTTATGAGCCTGGACTTGTGAGTGGGAGCACCCCAGTTCGGGTCCCGCGTATTAACTGCTAAATTTTATATTGGTATAAAAAATGTTAACAGTAAAGTAGGTGCTTCCGCCCCCGTCCACGACACCTAATTTGGTAGTTGGACGTTAAGACCGCCTCAAAAAATTGGCCTTTCTTTTACTTTACTTTAAACTACTATTTCCAGAAAAATAATTGTGACGAATCTTCAGATTGTACTTAAAATACAGTATTTTTATTCGTTTTTTTAGTTAAGTGAGCTCAGACACACATCTTGCGCCTAAATAAATGTTAAAAAAAAAAAATTAGAACATTGATTTTGGTTTTTCTGTAGATGATTTGAGTCAGGTAACTAACTTTTAATTTTCTTTTTTATGTTTCTGCGATGTAACAAATGTTTTTCTCCACATCTTCACGACTATGTATTAAATGGCCTTGATAAAGACAGGAAACTCTGTCGAAACGTTGGCATAATTGAATATTTCTTTCTTGACTGACCGATCCTCACCAAATTTCTTTATAACATAATTCATCAACGGTCAACAAATATTTTTATATTTTTAAAAAAGTTTAAAAAATATAAATAATTTTTTAGACATTCGATTGAATATTGAATATAATTAATTATTTTACAAACTAATTATTTGTTAAATTAAAAGGATGATTTAATTCTTGGTTTTTATAATTTGTCCAGTAATGAACAAATAAAAAAGAAGTTAGGTTTGCATATTCAGTTTACTTTTAACAATGGAACAGTTTACTAATTGACTGAATCTAAGAGCGTTGCAGAAAAAAATCATTTAGTGTTTATGAATAATTATTTAGATAAACATTACAATATTATTTTTGCTTACAATAATTAATCCATATGTTGATTTATTGTTGTTGTTACTGGATGTTATATTTATCCTTTCCTTGTAGTAGTGTTAATTAATAATCGCTTGTTGAAAGGAGGAAGTTATAAAGGTCTGCCCCCTAATAATAAAAATCACTGCTCTGCTTGTCTTAGGAGAGCACACTTAACACCTCTAATATGCTCTTTATCACTATATCTCTTTTTGTTTTGCGCTAGTAATATTATTAAATAAATAAATCAACTTTAAAACAACATATCAAATAGTATAAAATTATCTGGATCTTATCATAAATGTCCGCATTGTTTCTCCCCTTTTCCTATTTAGAAAGAACTAAAATAGGAAAAGGGGCGGCCACAGTCACATCGCAACGATAATGATCAATTAAAATTTTCTCGATTAACCCACTAGAGCCTGGTTCCAGAGCATATACGCAAATCTGATTAACAAAAACAGGCACAAAGCCGCTTGAGAGACCCTTTTGTATAGCTCATCGTCGCAGGCGGTTGAACGCCAAGCTGATTGAAGCTCGTTTTTGTCAGACATTCGCAAAACGATAGACAGACATGCTGTTAGGATCTCTTCTTCATTCAAACGAAATCTATAATGAACCACTATATCCGATGTTCATTAGGCTCATAAGTTTCCTTTTTCTCCAATGCCCGGCAACAGAAATATGCTCCTGCCGACCACCTTTTATAAGGGTTCCCTTGATATAATCTTCGCCTCCCTTTGGCCCAGAGGCCATTTTTCTATTAGGCCAGTGACTTGCTATTAACTCAGGCTATAAAAATTGATTTTTTGATCTGATTACAGATAGATTCCGGACCATTGAAAGGTTTACACAGGCCTTCTCGGTTCAGGTCATCTTCGTTATGATTTTCCCTTTTCCGCTGCAAGCCGTGCACCGAGATTGAAGTGAGGTAGTTGCCCATTTCGGTAAGAGATCGAATACAACCCCACATCAGCATTTAAATCAACTTAATAGGCATTGATGGCCTTATTGCAGCCTCACTGTCGGAATAATTGAAAATATATAATAGCACCCTTGAAAAGACTTGCCTGTGCCATAGTTTTAGAGCCATAATATAACCATATATCCAAAGTCCGCCAGGTTACCGGGTGTTGGGTCCATATAGAAAAAAAAATTCTTGATCCTTCCTTGCACAGCCTAGTTAATTTTCACAAAAGGTGGCAACGGTTTATTTCAAATGAAGCTTTATGGAAGAGCGTTCACGCAGTTAGTTTGTTAACACATTCGTAACCAACATTCATATTAAACATTGTTGTTTATTGTAACATGATACAGTTGTGTTACAATGTAGAAAATTCCAACCAACTGAACTCATTATCGTCGGATATTTTTGAAAAGAAGGTTCCGCATTAAGTTCTTAATTTTCAAAAGTGGATATCCAATTTTTTCCATAGAACGAACACCACATTCAACCAGCGTTTAGAGTTATATAAAGAAACGCCTATTACGTTGATTTTTACTTTCGTTATATGTAATGTTAGGAAATGTTTACATCAGGAATACTTTTCATTATTATACAACAAAATTTGAAATACATGAAAATGATGACTCGAGCATGGATGATGAAATAAAAGTTATTGAAGAATTTTTTTAGTTAGCATGGGCAAGTAGATAACTATCAAAAAGCGGTTAAAAAGGTGCAAAGTCGGATATTAATGTAGACGGGAGCAATGATGACTTGCTTACTGCCGGGATGAAGGTCATCATCCAACCAGTTGTGGAGAGGAAGGCCAATGGGAGCTATCCTCAGAATAGCTAGGGAGAAAAATGGAAGGGAAGGGGACCAGGCGACAAGGTTTCCCAATCCCATTTAGCTGGGCAAATTATCCAGGATCTTCCAGCGAAAATTTACTCAATTAGAAGTGTATCAAACTTCGAGAGAAATTATCGGAATCAGGAGATTGTGATCCTTCCGAAGACATGGCGCCATTTAAAGTTCTGAGCTCTTGTTCTAAAATTTTAAAGTTCTAAAATAACTTGGGAATGCCTCGCAAACGTAATGAGCTGACAGAAATAATTGAGTAATTTTTTGGGGGAGATGCAAGGGCTTACTAATTGTGGAAGTTGATGGGATGGCTGAAAGTGTGGCAAGGAAAGTAGTTCTGTTCATGCAGCCGGAACCCTTTTGCGGGATAAGCGACCATTCTCGCTAAGAAAAGCTCACAAAGCATTGCCCTAAAGATCCTCCTCGGACTGAGTTCCGGTGGAACTGCCCAGAAAGTTGAGACTCTTTTGTTCTCCGGAATAAGACCTGAACGTTATACAGTGCCTGCAGATTCTCTAGGAAGAGGACAAGATTTGAATGAAACTCCTGACTGTGATGCACACCATTTATTAGAACCTAGTACGTATCTAGAAGCCTAGGGTTTCTCCCTAGACATACAGATCATGAAAAATAGACCAGGAGTGGGAGTGATAGTTTTAGACAGCGGAGGGGGCACAAGAAATAAATCTCTCGAGATCCAGTGCACTGTATCCCAAAGGAAAAAAAAGTTTTTTTTGTAGTAAAACAAACAGACAAAAAAAATCTGTTGCAAAAAACTTTCTCCCTTTTGAGCATGTTCCATTTTTATAAATATTAATATTATATCAGCCGTAAAAAGAACAAAATATTTACAAGAAAATTCTAATGTAACACAGTTTCTCCAGAATATACTTAACAATGAATGTTTTTTTTGTGAAGTCATCATTCTTAACTTTTAACCAGTTTTGATTGAGCCTTTGTATAGGTCTTTCCCTTCCCTTCTAAGATAACCAAACGAAATATCAATCAAGTTTGAATTTCCCTGCACTTTTTCCGTTTTTGAGATGTGCAGAACAATAAACTTTATCTAATTTTGAAAATATTCAGGGCTCTTCAAACAAGAATTTCCAGTAAAAATTAAGTTTTAAACGAAGAACATTCTTTTATAGTAATAAAAGAAAAAATATGAGATTTTGGAGATTCAAAAAGTGTCCGTTTATCAGTGGCCCAAACAAATTATAAATCAAATAGAAATAATATTTGGTTGTTGCTTTTAGATATGGAAATTTTAGCTGCATTTTGTTCAGTAACTGCTGGAAGTTAACCTAACCGCAAGATGGTGGGTAAGACCATTATTGAATCTACATCATTGTTTTTCCAACATGATAGTTATATAAAGCAACATTTCTAAGTTATTTCTTCTAGAAGAACATTGCCATTACTTTTTTCATGTGAATCAGTTTTAATTTAGGGATTTCCGACTATACAATACTAGAATAATAAGATGCCCATATAAGGATAAAAGGATTTTGCCATTTATATAAGTTACCGCTAGGATAATAGACGGCTTTTTATAGAAACAAAGGAAAATTTTATTTACAATGTGAAAATGTAAGGAAATTATGGTAATTCATTTTAGAAAAGAGCTCCACATTTATTTAATTTAGTTTATAAACTGCTTCCCACTTTCCTATTATATGTTGTTATTTTATTTTTCCAAAATAAATTGCTGAAAATAAAAACCATAAAACATAATACTTAAGTGAACATCAGCAATATATATTACAAGGAAGTAAGTATGCAGTGTTTTCTGAATATGAGCTTAGCTCAGGCAAACATAGAATGTAACAGAAAAATAATAACAAAATTAACATGTTAGTACAGAAAGAAGGACTATAAATTCAGCTCTCTGCTTCTACAGGTATTTCTTATAAAAAAAAAAAAAAATTCGCAATAATTCCTCTTACAGTAGTAAGAGAAATTAAAAATGTAATAGTAACAATTAAATAAAAAATAAAAAACAGCTGAATTTGTTGTTGAGGTATGTTTCATTTTATGTGTTTGTAGTGTTGGCAATGAAAAAGAAAAAAAATGTTATAAAAAAAAGAAAAAGAATGTAATGACTATAATACAAAACTATATAGAATTTTACGGTTGCATGTAAACCTTTAAAAAGACATATTTGTTTATTTTTAGGTTAAAAATTTGGGACTTTAATTTGCTTGATTGATGATTTTTTTTTTTGTTTTTTAGAAAAAAAAAAAGGTGTTAAGTACGCTTCTTTTATTTATTTTTTTACAAAAATTACCCCACCACCCGATACCCAAAAATGGCCTATTTGTTCCAAATGAATTAGCTAATTAAATAATCTTATAATTATATTTGTTATAAATAAGTTTCCCCAAAAATTACTATTGGATATTTTTTTTTTTTTTATTGTAGTTAATTTCAAATAATTGCACCACAGCATGAAGTATTTGGATATACTTTTTGAAAGTATAATTCTTTTCGTTCTTTATTTTATTACTTATTTTTGTTTATATTTATAACAAAAATTAAATAATTTTGAAATAATTAATGAAACTTTTTCCAGCAACTATCAACAATCTTTTAACAAGTGAACTTCCTCCGGGAGTAACTCAAAAAGATGTTGAAATGTTTAAGGAGGCCAGGGAGAGGGCTCTTGCGGTGAGTTAATTATTGAAAGTATTATAATTTGTAACATAATATTTCCATAAGATTGTACATGGAAATTTATATCTACTGATAATTTATTAAAAATGGTAACATCATATTAAGAGAAGCCATTATTCACTTTAGAATTTAAGAAGGATTCATATTTCTCTTTCAAATCATTGATGATATCTTATTGAAATATCCCTAGATATGGCCCAATGCGCAGGATCTGTTCTACCAGAGCCATCAAGTTTTATAATAATTATCATAGATCTTTTGACCGGATTATAAGCTAACAAAGCATATTGAGCTCTCTTGGATCTGGCCGTTAGTGATCATTGCAAATTCTGCTTCATCTCCTTATCATACTGCTTCATACCTGGGCTTATAATCGGACATCGCGTTGATTTTTCTTGAAGAAACTCTCAGGTTTTATTGTGGCTTGCTTGTGAGGCCTAGACTTGCATTTTCTGACTAGCAGTTAACTTCAGTTTACGAGGATAGTCACCATAATCCTTATGGATCGGGATGTTTGCTTTTCATTCTAATTCTAATTGTAATGGCCTGATTACATATATGGCTTTACCAAAAATTGCATTAATTTACATTATATAAAGTTGTGGCTTAGGACTTTTCTGTTATGCAAAAGAAACATCACTTTATTTCACAGATGGATTGAATAGTTGCAGGGATTAATTTCAAGATTTTAGCTCAGCTATATGAGCACAGATTAAATTCCGTGGAAGGTAGTGGTAATTGTCTTTTTCACATCGCTTGGAATAGATCCAAGGGAGAAGGTCTTTGTATGGAAACATTCGCTGAGTACCCTTATCGGAAATTACTGGTTGAACCGATGCTTGACCAAGAAACATGGATCTAGTTTACTGTTTAACCCGGTAAGCCTTATTAAGGCTATAGGTTTGAAAATGTGCTTTAATATAAAAGGAAACTTGACGATATATTTTCTGTAGCCCCGAAAGTACTCTTTAGATGTCCATTTGATTTATCTTTATACATTTCTTCCGGATATCAGTAGAACTTGTGAAATGTGTAAGATGTCACATATTCGCTTATATTTTTTTAATAATTTTTTTTTTTTTTTGTGAGCTAAATGCTTGGGCGGCCATAGAAGTGTTTTGTAGTTTATAGGTGTGGAATCCATAATAATAGATTGCTCACCATTACTAATTGCTCAATTAGTAGAATATATAAGTTTCACAATTTTTTTTTTTAATCTGAAATGTGTGAGGCTTAACAATTTGACAAATAAATTGCAGTAATACCTTCAGTCTACAAATTACTAATGGTCTTAATTTGTTAATTTATTGAAGATTGAGGTGTCATATAGGGATCATCTATTACGGCGATTTTTTGTATTTTTTTTTTTTAAATTAATTTATATAACATATTTATATTAAAAAAATATTAATTCACAGATAACCAAAGTTAATATTGAACCAGAATTCGAAATATCGCAGGGTATAAATAATATTAACCAACAACCTAGATCTCCAGCTCAAATAGAGTTTGGAAAATATTTAATACATACTTGGTATTCATCTCCTTTCCCACAGGAATATGCTAGGTATTTTTTTTTTTTATGTTTCGCTATTTTAAATATATTTTATTGAATTTTAAATAACTAGTTAAATTGAACTTTTTTTCTAGACTGGGTAAGCTATTTCTATGTGAGTTTTGTCTGAAATATACTAAAAGTAGGATAGTACTTGAAAGACATTTAGATAAATGTAATTGGAGGCATCCACCTGGTACCGAAATTTATCGGAACAATGATTTATCAGTATTTGAGGTTAGTAATGTCGCAAATTTGTTCATATACTTTATCTCTAATAATACAGTTGCTGAACTAAAAGTAAGATAGAAAAATCACCCCAGATCAATCGCGTGCTCATCAAAAAATGTAATGATTACTCTGCAAACTCTTGTTACAATGAAATATTCCATTCTTACGTTCTGGCTGTTCTACGGTTAGTGGAACCACCAAAAATAGCCCGTCAAACTTCTCTGCCGTAGAAGGATGATCGGCACAAACGCTCTTCCGGTATGACTGGCTGTCTATGATGATGGTTTAGGGATAATATTGCGGTCAATGAGAAAGAGGACTGCCTAGTCTTTTTTTTTTCGTGCCTCCGGTCACAAGTAGACATTTCTGAAGAAATATAATATGTGTAAAGCTGAATTCACACATTGAGGAAGCTCAAATCGTTTCTAACAGAGGCATCTTAGGTTTAGATCCAGGAATATGTATAGTCATTTGTGTGGTTGATGGCATTCCATTCGTTTTGGTGGTTTTCTCTTTTTCTCAATCACTCTCGCGCCTATATGTATAGCCCCCTAGGGGTATCTGATGCTTGGGGTGTGCATCCATGCACTTCGTCAGAACAGCACACAATACACTTAAATTACATACACTCTTCCCTTTACAGACAAGGAAAACACAGCACACACACACTAGGGCCTCCGCCCCAAGTTAATTGGCGTAAGCCAAGGGAGAGGAGAGGAGAAAGGGAGGAGAAGGGGTTGTAGCGCGCTGGACAGCAACGCGGAAGTCCCGCTTTCGAATCCCGCTGTGCTGCCCTTAGATTTTCTCTTCCTAGGAACCTCTATAGCTCACTGTCCAGTGAGGGGCAATGTTGTCTGTAGCTAGAAAACGCTGCTCGAAGGCCGGGAGTGCACTGAGAAGGCTCCGAGTGGCACAATAGATCTTTCAGGTCGCAGTGCATATCCCACTTTAAAATAATTATATATATATAATTATTTTATTATATATATATAATTATTTTTTTATACCCATGTTTGGGATGAGTTACTTATAAACCACTAAGGCTACACTTGGAATTAAATATGTTTTCAAAAAATACTTTTTTCCTAAATACTTATATTATTTATATGATTTATTTTTCCACGCTTTTTTAGGTTGATGGTAATTCTTCGAAATATTACTGTCAGAATTTGTGTTTGTTAGCAAAACTTTTTCTTGATCATAAAACTTTATACTATGATGTGGAACCATTTCTCTTTTATGTACTTACAAAAAATGATGAGAAAGTGAGTATTTTAATTTTTTTTTGTATATATATATTTAAAAAATTATTACTTATATCAACAAATAATATTTCTAGGGATTTCACCTTGTGGGCTATTTTTCCAAAGAAAAACATTGTCAACAAAAATACAATGTGTCTTGTATAATGACAATGCCACAGTATCAAAAACAGGGTTATGGAAGGTTCCTAATTGATTTCAGTAAGTATGAAAACAGTGTTTTGTTTCAATTTATTTTGTTGTCCGGCCTTTCATTTGAACCTATTGACATTAAGTTTGAGACCAAGATTTATTTAGAAATTTTTTTTACAAAAAAGGTTACAGATTTCCATATATTTCGTTTTTAATGTGAAAACATTTTAAGTGTCACATTAATTAATCAAGATTTACATTTTAAAAAACGAATTAATCAATTGCAGGTTACCTGCTGTCTAAGGAGGAAGGCCAACCTGGAACACCAGAAAAGCCGCTTTCAGATTTAGGCAGAGTATCTTACCATGCCTATTGGAAATCTATTATATTTGAATATCTAGATAGCCATAGAGACAGAGATTTCAATATAGAAGAACTGTCAAAAAGTACTGGTATGTAAATTACGATTGTTCGGTTTTTACTGAATTTATAGGTTTAATTACATTTTTATTTGTAATGATAAAATTTACTATTACTTTTAAAGCCATTTCTATTTTTTTTTTTTTTTTTTTTAATTAATTTAAAGCGCGTCAACATCTATGGTTATTGGCGCCCGGGGCCTTCTCAGTGCACTGCCGGCCACCAAACAGTGTTCTCCCGTTACAGATAACACCGTCCATCACCGGACGGTGAGCTGTAGAAGCTCTAGGAAGAAAAAAAATCTAAGGGCACCACAGATGGACTCGAACACGGGTCCTCCGCGTGGGAGTCCAGTAGCTAACCACTTAGGCTATTCCCTTCCCTCATTTCTAAATTATTAGCGGAAGAAAACATTTAAAAACAAAACAAAAATCTTAAAAAATGGTATTTTTTTTTTAAATTCGTCTGATCGTTTAGTGCACTAATTTGGCATTGTAAGACTTAGCTTCCACAATACCTTTGAGATAAATTTTTTCCTCCGAAACATGTTCTATATTCAACATGTATTGTTATATTACAAAGTTTAAGGAAATTCTTGGAAGGAGAAAAACTAAAACCCATTCAAAAGTTGGGAATTGCAGCGTATCTAATAAGCGGAAAATCGCTGAATATTTAAACTTTATATTTCTTTTAAGATATCTTAAGAGACATATTGAAAAATTATTTTGCTGAACGGATTTTTCAATTTTTTATGACTTTTTTAAAAAATGACTCCAAGGATTTCATTAGAACGCTTTTTCAGAAACACTTATTTTAAGGGTATGGGAACTATGACGTTATGCTTTCTCTAAAATGTCGTTTAATATAATGTACAGTTCCTCCTTCTATGTAATATTAATGAAGGAAAAGGATCGTGAGTTTCGGTCTTTTTTTTGAAAAAAATTAAAAACTTAAATTCTTGCCAACGTTTCGACAAATATATTGTCTTTTTCAAGGCCTACAACATATAAATACAATAGGCTCTTTTTTGAAAGTCAAAATCAAAAACAAAAAACAGAAAGTAATAAAAAATAAAATTATGGATTAATTTATAAAAATTTTTTGGTTTACTTACATAAAAAATAAAAAAAAAAACTATTAAATAATCTTTAAAACATATCAAAACTTGAAAACTTATGTATAATTTTGTAAATAAAAAGTTGAGAACACCTCAACAACACAGAGAATAGTGAACAAATAAACCATAGTGAACAGCGGGCAGGTATATTTATAACGGGACTAGTGGAGAAAGGGGTCTATTTGGAAAAACAAGGTCAGGGATTAGGAAATCAGGTTGTGATAAATTGAAGAGAGACCGTTGGTATCTGTCCTATAATTAATAGAATTTTTCTCTTTTTTTATATAAAGCATTTCTAAAAAATTAAGTTTTTTCCTATTACGTTCGGTTGCCAAAATACTGATGTTAGAAAAATCAGAATCGTGTCTTTTTTCAGTATGGTGTTTAGTAAGTGCTGTTATGTAGTCAGAGTTCAGTACATACTTCAGTAAATAATAGGTATTTAGACAGTTAAAATATATCGTACAAAAACTAAGTTTGAATAAAATTTGTCCATTAGAGAAATTATAGTACATGAATTAGTTTGTTTTACGTCTGATTTTATAGTTCACTTCCTCTATTACCGTTTTATAATATGTTACATTCACTTTTAGTTGTAATGTTTACTTGTTTTTGTAGGTGTTCATCCGCAAGATATTGCAGAAATGATGCAGCTAATGGGTATGATACAACCATGGAAACGAGATGCCGATGAAGGCGGATGTGGTCTTGCTGTAATTGTAGATTGGCCTTTGGTAGATAGCTATTTAGAAAGGATCAAAACTAAACCTAGAATCAAGATTGATCCAGAAGCCTTGCGTTGGACACCACTTATTTCTAATTATGTCAATCCATTTAAGATTCAGGTACTTATTTGTATTAAATTTGTACTTATTTTTCCATTAATCGAATTGTATTATGTATTTCTATTTCACATGTTTCTTTATATATAACAGTCTGAAGATGAAGGAGATGAAGCTGATGATGAAAATGACGCAAATAAAATTGATGTGGAAGATTTAGATGATGATGTTGACGTAAAGATTAGACCAAAGCCCTCTACTTCATGGGACAGTATTCCATCAACATCCAGGGATACAGTCAAATTACCACCCCATAAATCAGATCGCAGTCGTCGTTACAGATTTTCATCCGGGCGTAGAGTGGGCAGACCACCGAAAAAGTAAATATTCATTTATTTATATGAAGGAATAAGTAGATATATACGAAAACAATAATGTATCCTTTTTTTTTCTGACGTTCCTTAGTTTTAAATGAAACAGAAATAGAAATTACATATTTTAAAAAGAATTATTTTATCAACAGATCGTTTCCACCAAAAAGAGAAAATGGTGAAGATTTTACTCCTGTGGAGAAAAAAAGTGAAACCAGTAGAAGAGCAGCTCATTCTGGTGATGTTCAGGAAACATCGGGAAATAAAAATTCAATTGAAGATCCATTGAAAGAAGGTCTTACCGAAAGAGGGCGACGATTATTGAAAAAAAGATTAAATAGAGGTGATGATATATCCATGGATCCTTTATTGTTAAATACAAAACAAGATGAAGAACCTGTAGAAAGAAAAAGAAGAAGAACAGGTGTCCTAAATGAACTTGTTATCAACACTACTATAATCAAACCTAGCAGGCTGAAACTTCCGGCAGCATCTTCAACACCTACAGTTAACAGTTCGGTTTCTAGTAATGATGCATCAACAGATTCACTAAAGGAGGTAGATTATTATTTCTTCGTATCTATGTATATACTAATTTAGATATTATTCATGAGTCAGTCAGTATATGAATGACTGAAGTCAGCATATGTACATATGTGATTATTATAATTCAATCATCTCTCTCAGGATTCGCATGTAAGGCGCACGAACAGATCTAGAAGAAGAATCAGCGCCCAAAATGAACAGCTTTCTGCAACTGATACAACAAGGACTGGTATTTATTTAAAGTTCTAAGAAATTTTTTGTTTTTATGTTCAATGAAAAAACTTGTGTTAACAAATTTAATGTGTCCATTAATTGTTGATTATATTTTTAGATAACACGACGACACCAAAAGTTAATAAAAAACAAATTGCTGCAAAGGAAAGATGGGCCAAGAGAAAGCAAAAAGAAGAGATATTAAAACAGAAGTTAATTCCAGAGACAAGGTAATTATTACTATTACTGTGATTAACAGTATGCCTGGTCTTGTAGTTAGGGCAGCAGTCACCGTCACCATTGGTTAGAAGTTAGAGGTTATTCACGTGAGAGATCAAACGGTGTTAAAACAACATCGTGATAAGTGTAAAAACTTTGATCTACGGGTTGAGTTTGCGTCAGAGTTTGTTATAAACCGACGTTTCGCCCATATTATAATAGGCTTCTTTAGGGTAGTGTCGCCTCTAAAGTTGAAACAACAAAGAGTTTCCTAAAAACACCATCGGGTTTTCGATTAAACTGGAATTTTATAGACCTATCGCTTTTTTTGAAAATTTTTACGAAAAAAATTGATTTTAGAGGAGTTCTGAGGGACTCCTTGCGCTTCCTTCATAAAAGTCATTTCATGTAATTTCGATTCGCCCATTGATACAAATTAAAAACAACTGAACGTTTAGTACAAATTACAAGTATGAATAAAATATGTCAATCAGTTATAATTCGTAAATCGTAGTAAGAGAAAGTCAACTGAGTGTTTCCCATCAAATTTTTTGAAAATGAGATTGCAGCAGTGCAGTATAATATGTTTTGAGATACGATTCTTTCTTCAAAGTAGAAATCTATTACTATAGAAATCGCATAACAAATAAATGTATGTTTATAGTTCTTCTTCTTAGAAACTCAGAACTATATATTTGTAATAAATTTGTGAAGGCATTAATAAAACTGAACTGAACGCCTTAGCGCAACATCCCAAGAGGAGCCAAGAATATCAATCAGTGTTTCCTTATCTCGAGTGGAACCGACGCCGCCTGATTTAGCTCATTCACTCACTGCGGTGGAACATTATTGTGGGATATCCCAGAGAAATCATTCTCAAAGGCGAAAGCTCTAGCTAATTAGACTAATTGGGGACGCGCTAATTAAAATTTAATATTAATTGGGGAGTAGCACTGGGTTAGTTCGACATCCAACATCCACAGATCTATTTTTGAGGCAGCTAGTTACGTGAATCATGTGTCTAGTTTTACTTAACGGTTTACTTGGGAGGCTGTGACCAATTCGCAACCTCCAGCTGCCTGAGCAGATTCGTAAACAGGTCTTTGATAATTTTAGAAGTAGTCATTTTATTTTATAATTTAAGTTTTAATATGTCATGTTTTTTCATAGCCTATTCTGAATTTTTTTTTTTTACAGATCTAATTTAAGAGTGAAAAGTATTATATCAAAAAAGAAAAAGAAGAAGTGGTGGTCCTCTTCTAGAAAGAAGTCGAATAAGAAAGTTCTACGAAAAGCAAATACTAATGTTCAATCAATGGGAGAAGAATCAAAAACAGAAGTAGAAAAACTACCAGAATCTCATGTCGAAAAGAAAGTGGAGTCAGAATCTCTGAATGATCTACATTTAGTAAATGGGACCAATGAGATGAAAAATGATCAAGATAAAAATATTAACGATATGGATGGTACTGAATCAGTTGACTTTAATGGTATTGATCCAAAGAAGAGAGGTTGGATGAAAGGTACAGCTAGAAGAGATTACTTTCCCAAAGAGAAGAAAAAGAAAAAGATTCAAAGAAAATGGGGCGTAAAACCTAGGAGAAAGGTGAGTAAAATTTATGTTTCTAGCTGGCCATTATATAGGCATACCCAGATCCCCCTCCCCCATTTTGAGAAAATTTATTATATTGATTAATAAGGATTAAATAATAATAAAAATATTTTTTTAAATCTTATAAAAACTATATAATGAATATTTTCGAAAAATAAATATTGCTGCAAACATAAATATTAGTAGACGGTACATGGCAGTGGATGATGCTATTGTAATTGTCTTCCGGAAATTTAAAAAATGGAAATACAAACATTAGGTCAGCTTATCAAAATTTTGTTTAAATATTTTAAAGATACATTATAGTATCTTCGTAAACTCAATCTGTTTCCCCCCACCCCACCCCTTTCAACCTCAACCATGACATAAGGATTGAAGGTCGGTGAATCAGAAGAAAGTTGAGGTTTTTAGGAAACCAACTGTAAGTTTAAATAACAATTCCATCAAAACATCTTAGGAGTCATGGTGTCGAAACAAATAGAAGCCCACACAAGCAGACAGCAAAAATTAAATTGTAGCGCCATTGATCATAAATTGACATTCGTTATTTTAGGGTTTATTAAAAAAAAAAAGTTTTCATCATTTATTCCAAACTAAAACTAAACCTTGGCATAACATCTATGGCCTTTGCCAGAAGAATGATAAGGGGGCTTTATGTGCGGATCAGCCCGCTCTGTCCCCCTCCATGTTTTTGAAATTTGCAAAAAGGGTTCATCCACCAATAACTATATTGCTCTTCATTTTTATTCAAGAGGTAAGGTCGACATGCTAATGACCCCATTACCTATGGGAATAGAAAACTGGCTCTTTTCTCACCAAAGGCGAGGGTGGACGCCAGGATAGAATTTGTGTAATTTCGCTCTAGTTTGTAATGGTGTTGATGTTTTTTTACTTTATTGCTGCCTTATACCTTAAATCGGTGGTTGAATGTGGCGATTTCGTTTTGACCCCCACTTTTTACTAGTGTATTGAAAACTATTAAAAAAATGAAGATAAATGCCGTTAATTTCACTTCAATATTTCAATCCGTTGCCGAGATATTCAGCCATAAAGATTAAATTTTCTTCGTTTTTTTTTCCCTATTTTTCTGTTTCGTAAACTAAAATTAAATGCGGATTTTCTTATTAATTTCGAATAAATAAGAGAGTTCAAATGCTGTTAAAACTTAAAAAATATTTTAAAACCATAAGGGACTTAAAAATCAGGTAAAACATCATTAAAACTAAACAGTTTTCCAGTTTAAATCGTTAAAATTAAACAATAATCGTTAAAAAAATTCCTAATTATTCAAAATGACTTCCTCGGCTTAAACGGCACAAGAGCAGTCGCTGCCTAACATATGAAGTTGCTAATCGTATCATGTCGGCCGGAATTGCTAAGCAGGTTTGGATTAAGTCTTCTCTAGGTGCTTCTATAAAATGAATTCAGAATTTATTTTTTACTAAAGAATATTTATTTCATTTAAAAAAAATTAGTTAAATTGCAATAAGCTCCTAGTGGTTTTTTTTTACAACAGTAGTAATACAATCAAAGGTATATATGGAAGTAATTGTGAGTCAAAACGAAATATTTCACCCAAAACCAATTTAAAGAATAGATAGATAGAATGTAGATTATTTACGATATACTTGATAGCTAGTAATAACTATATAATTGAAAACAACTTATTGTTATAGGGACGATCTGTAAGAAATAATAAGAAACAAACGACCAGCAGTTCTGCAGTGATAAGTAAAGTAGTACCTTCTACTCCCAGTGAAGATATTAACGTAAACATAGAAAAAGAAAAGGAAACTGGACACATTGATGGGCCTAGTACTATAGAGGAGTCAAAACCGCCACCTGATGTACCATCTAGTACTCCTGATTCGACAAAAAATCTTGAAGCAGACAAAAATAAAGATACAGAACAGCAGAACAAAAATCAGGAAACTGTTGCTATCGTGCAAAATGCTAAGCCAGATGATAAAGAATTGCCTTACATTAATAGTGAAGTCACTGCTATACCTGCTAAAACTGAATCCCAAATAAAGGTAAATTGGTCAAACTGTTGATTGTATATTTAGAATAGGCGCGCAAAGCGACCGACAATTTCTTTCGATTGAAAGCCTTACAATATCTTTTTTTTATTGGCATTTGTTTCCATTAGTTTGGTTATATTATTAGTATCATTTATTTAAAGCTGACAACTTTTGTTAAAGTTCACTAACATAAATAGTCATGCCTTTTATGATAGATAGATAGATAGATAGATAGATAGATACTTTATTCGTACAGCACCAAAGATACAGAACAGTGTCAAAAAACAAAAAAGTTTCAATCAATTACAGAGGTACTCGTTTATGGAGTAATAATTTTTATTTAGTAAATATGTTTTAAGTTTCTTTTTAAATTTATTTTTTGATAGGCTCACCTGAAGCAAAGACTCGGGCAAACAATTATAGATTTTAGCGGCCATATATAGTGGGCTTTTTCCAACTTTTGAAGTCCGATGAGCACGCACCTCCAATAAGTTGTTTTGCCTTGTCGTAATGTTATGTAGTTCCCCTCTACGCCGGAACTTATTTGGATGTTCTAGTACAAATACGGCACATTTAAGGATATAGCAGCAGGGTAGTGTCAGAAAGCCTAATCGAGGAAATAGTTCGCGACAACTTGTATCCTTTCTAACCTTGCATATTATTCTTACTACCTTCTTCTGATACTTAAACACATTCACCTCTAGTGGCGCGCTTCCCCACAACATTATGCCATAAGTCATGACTGAATGGAACAGCGCATAACAGTCCTTCAATGCTCAGTACGTCAGTCAGTCGTCTCATCAAATAACACAGTCTACTTAATTTCTCACATTTGTCCTCAATTAAGGCACCATAATTTAATTTAGTATCTAGTATTATACCTAGATAGTGCACCGTACGTACCTTTTCTTCTTTTAGTGAGAAGATTAATTCCTGTGTTTTTGACGCGTTCAGTATTAAATGATTTTCCGCACTTTATTTAGCCAACCGGTTTATCGCTAATTCAGCATGTTTATTGCATTCCATGGGGTTCTCACCAGTAGTGACCAATGCTGTGTCATCTGCGTATTGTAATACCTCTACGTTTTTGATGCAAGGTAAATCATTGATATAAAGGACGAAAAGGATAGGTCCTAAAATCGAACCCTGCGGAACTCCACTTGCTATACTCATTGTCTTGGACTTATGGCCATTAACGTCAACAACGTGATGCTGCCCTTTTATGATTCTTTTAAGAGTCTTCCCAACCTAAATGCATATCTGTAATAATGGAAATGTTTTCGAGAAAATTCCAAAAACTGCGTAATCTGCGTATTCTCTATATGTAATGTAAAGTAAAGCGCTTCCGATTAAACGATTTTCATCATATTTCGGATTCAAGGACTGTACAACCATAATTATGCTGATGTAGCAGGACTTGTCATGCTTGTTATGACTTTTTATGGTGTGGATTATGGCATGACAAAGCCCCCAAAAATATATTGTCGTGGAAAATGTTTCAAATTAAATGATAGGTATTTGATATTTACCACCACAACAAATGATAGGTATTTATTATGTGTGTAGATAGTATCTAGAACTCAGGGCTTATTTAAATAAGAATATACACTTCCAGCCACCAAATGACCCATTGTGCACCCACAGGGTAAAGTAGTTTAAAGAAAATCGTTGAATCTATTTTCGACAAAACCTCGATAAATGTAAAAGAAAACATTCAGTAAAGCCGTAATTCCGGTTAACGGATTATGACCAAAACCTCTCTGTGTTGGATAGAGGATGGAGGTATCATCTAAACGGAATATCGAATTTGAGCTTGTGATTTTTCGGTTTTGAGATAGATAAATATCTCTCATACACATACGCAATCAGAATTATCTGGAAACATTTTTTTCGTAAATAGGATACCGAAACATTTATTTCTGTAGAAAACTCAATTTCGGAAATTAATTGAATCGCAAAACATTCCCTTGAAGAAGTAAAAGTAAAAAATGTTTAAATGCTTGCCAGCATTGTTTACTAATGCACATATTTATATACATACATTCGTAAATTTAAGTGTTGAATATATTATTAGATTAAGAAAACAAATACCTATAACTATAATATATTATTACCATGATTGCACTAATTTTTTATTACTTCTTTAAATATATTTTTGTTCCTAGGAGGTAGAGAAGCAAGTAGAAGAAAAAGAAGTAGAGACGTCCAAGGATAAAGAAGTTCCTACTAATGAAAGAGTTCAGGTACCATCTGAAGAAGTAGCACCAACACCTCCTACACCAACTACGACAGCAACAACATCAACATCAATTCCATCACCGCAGGCTACATTATCTACTTGCGATAAAGAACCCACCAAAGAGAACAATAAAGAGCAGCCAGTCGAATCCAAAGAATCAAATCCAGTAAAAGTAGATTCACCGAAAACAACTGTGTCATCTACTGAGGAAGATTCAACTAAAGTTTTGCAACCATTACAGACCGAACCACAACCACCACCGCCACCTCCATCACCAATTCCTTCAATTAGTGAAGAACAAAATAATTTACCTACAGTGTCCAATAGTAATGACACCAACAGCAATGCAAACAAACAACAGCCGCCACCTTCACCAAAGATTGCATTTGAGGCAAAATCCGAATGTACTTCATCTTCGCCCAAACCTGTAAATTCGGCGGTAGAAGCGAAACAAATATCCCCACCAAAATTACTAATGGAAAGTAGATCTCAGCCATCACCACCAAAACCAGTGATTGAGAAAATTCATTCTACATCATCACCAAAACATGTGGTGGATAAAATTCAACACCAACCCTCACCACCAAGACAAGTCATTGAAAAATCTTCACCACAACCACTTTTACCGCCGCAAAAGCCACCTTCAGTTGAAAGAATGCATTCACAACCTCTCTCTCCAAAACCTATGGTTGATAGATTGCCCCAGCCACATTTATTGCCCCATAAACCATTGGTGGAAAAATTGCAGCCACAACCAATGTCACCTAAATATGTACCTGAAAAACCACCAACACCACATCATCATCACCACCACCACCATCATCCTCATCCTCATCCTCATCCTCATCATCCTCTACCAACAGCTGATGGCAGGACGCATACATTATCGCAGAAATCAGTGCTTGATAACAGATCACTGCCACCTCAGATGAAGCCAGTAATGGATGCAAGACCATCTTCAGTTCCTATTAAAACAGCTGTTGAAAATAAACCAAATATTATGCCACCTAAATCCTCAATGGAAGGTAAACCTTTATCCGTGACACCCAAACTTACAGTAGAACACAAACCTTTGGTGCCTATACATGATCCTAAGAAATTGCAGTTGCCTGTTGAAGTTGATTTAACCCAAGGTGAAGATAGTATGTCCCCTGCAAAACCAGTTGAAGAAAGTGTGGTTGATACGGGTCCACCTCCTCTTGTTAAAGAAAGATGTTCTCCTCATATACCTCCAATGGACAAATCGAAAGTGAGTTCAGTTCAGCGAATGTATGATCAGAGGACATCTTCACCTGTCCATCATGTAAAGAAGGAAAAGAAAAGTAGTGCACCAATAGTTATTTTGGATGATGATCACAAACGTAGGGAGGATGTGGTACAAACAGAAGTGAAACCACCGGAGGTGCAGATGTATGCGACGGATGCTTCAATAAACCCTGTTCACAGCATGCATGGATACGGCTGTGAGCTTGACGTAAACCAATTAGGGTTGGCTGCATCACAACAATCCAGTGGTGACATGGTAGAACAGCGTGCTCTCCAGTATTCTGATTGCGCTCAGCAAGGACTTGCCCTACATCATCCACATTTAGCGGCAACACCTCACATGCATGTGGGTTATGCGGCTGCCGCGCAGCAACAAAGAAGTAGTAAACAACTTTCCAGCAGTACAAGTAGTAGTAGATCGAGATCTGCTCCGCAACATCATCTGCAATCTTCCTCCCCACATTATCATCAAAGTAATTTTAGTCCTTCATATGTGAGCATGTTAGGACAAAGAGGAATGCCGGCAGCCGCCGCACAACAGCGACTACCTTCGTGTTCCAATAATTTTTATCTACAAACTTCACAGCAAGGTACATCGCCTAGTTCGCTAGTTAAATTACAACAGTTGACTAACGGACTGGACGGCATACCAATGACGCCGCCACCGCCACCTGTTGATCTAACACCGCCTCCATCGTCGCATGCGACGCCTCCACCACCAAATCATTATCATAAATTTTACCAAGCAAATCAGAGGCATCAAATGACCTCAACAGCCAGACCACCACCGCCGCATAATATGTTAGCTCAGTATAACAGTTTTAATGGTTACCCTCGACAACAGTCACCTACAGTTACTAGTTATATTGCAAACAGTGCTGGTTTTATAAATCAAGCCACACAGCTGCCTATGCAAATGATGCAAGGACAATATGCACAAGACCCACAACAGAATACAATGTACACAACATATGGCTATCTAAATGGTAGTTTAATGCAACCACTAAATAGTACGATGAGGCGATAACCTCTGCTAATTTAAAATTTTATGATTACGTAAACACCAGAAAAAAAAAAAAAATCTTTTTTTAAATCACACTTCACAGTAGTTCCCAGATCCGGTTGTATTTTATTTTATTTTGTTTTTAAGTGCAAAGTAAATATTGAAGCTACTTTGTGTTTTTCAATATTTTATTCAAATTTTGATGTAATAATAAAGCCCACGCAAATCACCATTATTTTTAATAAATGCACATTTATACTTAAAAAAAAAAAAAAAGTTATCAAAGTTGTGTATAGTGTTATATGTCATTGTAAATAATAATAATATATATTATTAAAGTTTAGTTATGTTGCGCACTTTGTACAAAAAGATCAAATATTTTTACTAAGTCATTTTTAGTGTTTTTTTTTTTCTTTTTGTTAATTTATATTTGTATTAACCATTTTTTTTTTCTAATTGGCAGAATTGTGTAAATAGATAGATAATTAAAAGATTTTCTTTACTTTAATTTTTGTTTTTTTCTTCAATTGTTTTCAATATTTAACAAATTTGGATAGAATTAATTATCACAATTGAATTATGAAAACAACAAAAGAATGTTTTAGACTTCATTACTTTTAATAGTACTAGAAGTATTTTTCAATCCGTCATTTTCTCCCCCAGTACACTTAATCACCTGCACTTTTTATTTTATTTTTTTTCATCACATTTCAAAAATTGATCAGAATATTTTATCATCATATATTATTTGAATTCAGCATAAGAATTTTATAGTTGATTGCAAAATGTAGGGTGTCGTTTGCAAGTATTTACAAAAATAATAACTGATTTAAAAAAAAAAAAAATCGCTAAGACAGTCTTTTTTAATCTTATGGAAGATGTAGGCTCACTTAATTTGGTAAATTAAAGGCTAGAAAGATACCGACTGTTAATTTAGTCCTTTTTGTAAGTAAAAATTTAGGAATTTGTGAATTTATAATATGACTGTTTCCCTGGGTAGCAAACTTCATGACATACTGCTCTGGAACGTCCAACGTGTTACGAGTTGTTATTCCAATCTGGCCAGGCGTTTGACTAGGGGAGAAGACTAAGGGCAGAAGTAATGTTTTTTTAAAGAACTACTATGCAGGAGTATTTCAGAAATTATTCTATTCATTAAGTTAATAACATTGGTTCTTCAGCCACATTGACGATTATGTGTGAAAGTCTTCTCTAGGTGGGAATTAGATATATAAGTACAAAGATCTCTCAGCTTGGGTTTTCAGGTAATTTCCTAATTATATTTTAAATAAAAGTATGTACAGAAAATATAAAAGAAAAATTACATATTTTTACGTAAACTTTTGGAAATAAAGAGTAATAGAGTGACTGGTACATTAGCAATTACAATTGTTTGAAAAATAAGAGAAAGTAAAAAATTGCTTAGATTATGCGCGTCTTAAATCTGTTATCTTTTCTTATAATAGAACCAAGTTTCAGAGATTCATCCATTTTCGGAAGTAATGGTTTAAGTTAATGTTGGTAATTGTATACACAATTTCGGAAATTGTATTATAAAAGTTTAGAGAATTGTGGGGGGTGGAGCAGCCTTTATCTCAGTTGAACATACAAAAAATATCTGGTATTTTATTCGTCGTAGCTTTTATTGCTGATCGGCTTCGTATTTTCATCCATCGTCAGAGCAAACCAACAAGTGTTGAATGTAACCGAAGTGAATTGCGTTGAAGTGAACTCTTTACACAAACTCGGTGATTTTGCTCTGACTATGGATGAAAATCCAAAACCGGTCAGGTATAGAAGGAATATGCATGCTATGAATATCCAGCATTGCGGACCCATTCCCACAAACAAAATTTTTTTTAATGCATTTCTTTTTCTAATTCAAAGTCTATTCTTTTTTTCTTTTTTTTTTAAAAAAAAGGACAATTTATAAGAGAAAATTTTGCTTATTTAAAAAATCTTTTTCAAAGTAAACTACGAAATAAAATATATGACAAATATAAACTAAATTAATGAACAATAAACTGTATAAATAAGAAGAAAAAAAAAACATATTTTTCTAAACTAGAAAATATTACGTTAAGATCGAAACATTCGGAATAGTTCCCAATCACCTCTGTTACGGCAATTTAGTATCAACAAGCTAAGCTAATATGGCGCAACCTCAAGGATTGTTACGATTATTATTATTTCTATTTTAGGCTAAATCTTGTTATGTTATTTAATCAGAGGATAGATGAATATCCGAATCTAATGAAAAGAAGCATCGTAAATCGGAAAACTAATTACTACGGGATGTAAACTGCGGGATCACTAATTTAGTGATTGGCTACTAGTATAAATAGAATGATCAATGGCAGACTGTTTTGTGCGTTTTTTATAAACATATTTGGAAATGATATTCTACATAATTTGCAATCTGCTGAATTATATATGTTTAAATATTATACTTTTATCGAGTATAACAGACGAAAATGAGTATTCGCAAAATACATATTTCCTGGTTACTTTTTGTCACAATTGGAAACAGACAAATTTGTACTTGAATTCTCCATAAATTTTTATTTTATTTTTTTTATTTTTTGAGAAGAAAAATGTACCTGTGATACATTTCTTTGTTTTTTTTTTAAATATTTTTTACTAATGTTTGAAAAATAATTCAAGAAAAAAGAAAACATATTTCAAACTAACTACACAATATAATTTATCAAAAAAATATATAGCTTTTTTTTTTTATAAAATTAAAAGAAAGGATCAATAGACCATACAAAACAATTTACTATTTTTAGGTTTCTTAAAAAAATGTACATAGAGAAAACATGTAATAATATTTCCTTGTGACTTTTATTGTGCAACACTAAAGTATATTTAATAATAATAAAGAAAATCATCATAAAATAACTCACAAAAAAAGCTAGGTTTAGGATAAAAAGAAATATGAAAAAAACTTGTATACAGATTTGACAAAAATTACTATTTATATTTTATATACATTAAAAGAATATGCTTACAAAAAACAAAATTAGTTATTGTAATTTTGTGTGAAATAATGGTATACCTTTCAGAACTTGTGAATTGGCCTCTTTTATCTGAAAAATTAATAAGTAAACAATATATTATTAGGCTTAATATATGAACAATTTATTTTTGTCTGTGATGGAGGTATTTTAAATATCATAAAATTATTGGCCACTATTTCACGGTTGGTTGGAGGTATACATTTTTAAGATCTTACGTGGTTAGAATAAAAAAAAAAAAAAGAAAGAAAAAAGTTAAAAATAATGAAACAGATAAAATATTAATGAGAAGCATTGTAAATTCTTATAAATTAAAAAAAAAAAAATGCCTTTTGTAAATAAAATAAACAATTAAATGCAAACATTTTGAAATTCAATCTAATTTATATAACTTACAAGCACTCGAACATATTGCCCAGGTTTTATTTCAGCCATATCCTTGGCTTCTTTACAAATAGGAATACTACAGGAGGGTATTATTACTTTAATGTTACCATCATTTCTACCGGCTAGAAATTTTTCAGATCGTTTACTTTCCTATTAAAAAAAAAATAAGATCAACAGTTAGACTCCATAAAATTTGATAAGAATTAAAATATCTATAGATAGAAAAGCTTACTCCTTCGATTAATACTGTCTGCTCTTCACCAATGAATTTCCTATTCAATTCATCAGCACTTTTCCTATAAGCTGCAACCATCTTCAATAATCTTTCCTGTTTCACGTCTGGTGGAACATTATCTTTATATCTTCTATAAGCAGTTGTTTTCTGAATTAAATAAATGATCTAGGATTAATTTAGGAAACTAATTTGTTTCTGAAACTGAAATAAATAAAATTACCTCTCTCATGCTGTAAGCAAACAGATAGGCTACGTGATACCCTACTTCTTCAATTAAAGACAGCGTGTCCTCAAATTGCCTTTCTGATTCTCCACAGAATCCACAAATAAAATCACTTGATATAGTAACACCAGGAATCATTGAACGAACATGATCTATCAATTCAAGATACGATTCCCTAGTATATCCTCTTCGCATTCTTTCTAAAATTTCATTATTACCACTTTGGGCAGGAAGATGAAGACTGCTACATACATTTGGATGATCTGCAATTATCTCTAACACCTAGATAAGTGAATTTTTCTATAAACATCTTTTATTAAATAAATTGTTAACATAAAATAACTTTATTTACCTCATCAGGAAAATCCTTAGGATGAGGTGATGTAAATCTTATCCTCATTTGAGGATCAACTTCCGCCACTTCCCTCAACAAACGAGCAAATCTAATACCACCTTTCTTCGATTTATATACAGTTTTAAATCCTTTCGCCATCTTTGTATTATCATTTCCTCTATCATCCAAAGCAATATCTCTATAACTGTTTACATTCTGTCCTGTTCAATCAATTTTTTTAGTTGTATAAATAAAAGTAACAGCTATCATCAACAGTCAACCAAGAAAAATACAGTTTCTAATATTAGTCGTAAAGATCATCTAAGTCTTATTTTGTGATTTATTCAAGAGAGATGATAAATAGAAACCCAATCAAGTAAAGGGACTTCAACTTTTTTAACAATTGCTTTGTTTAAACCATAAAAAATTACGGTCAAGTAATTAAGACATTGGATTAACTTTAAAAATACTAGGTACATTATAAAAATTTAGATGAACCAAAACATACCAACCAAGTAACGTAATTTCTTTATACCCTTGTTCAGATAACAAAGATATTTCCTTAACAATAGAAGTAATAGGTCTGGATCTCTCTTTTCCCCTAGTAAATGGAACAATACAATAGGTACACATATTGTCACAACCTCTCATTATTGACCTGAAAATATAAACATCATTAAACTAACAGGGAACGAGATTTTCATTGAAAGTACAAATAAGTCTTACACGTAAGCTGTAACATTATTGGTGCTGAGCCTCACAGGTGTAATATCAGCATATGTTTCATCTTGTGACAAAAGTACATTGACTGCAACTACGTTATTATCCGTCAAGGCTAATAAACGAGGAAGATCTTTGTAACTATCGGGTCCGGCAACTAAGTCTATTGCCTTTTCTTTTTCCACTAACCTTTCTTTCAGTCTCTCAGCCATACATCCTAATGTATTCAGCAAGTTAGTACGCATTGTTTCGCTAATGGGACTGGTCACTGCCAAAAAAAAAAAGGGATTCAAACCATAATTTTATTCACCTAAAATACCAATTTTCAATTCTGATTTGCCTTTCTGATTGGTCCTTCTTCTTTTTAAACCTCGAAGATGTTGTATTCTATTCCAAACCTTAGTTTCTGCATTTTCCCTAATAGCACATGTCATTACCAAAATAACATCCGCCTCTTCAATTTTGTTTGTTTTCAGGAAACCAGCAGACTGGAGGATGGACCAAACTATCTCAGTATCGTTGACGTTCATTTGACATCCGTAAACGTCAAAATATACTGCATTTAAAAAATAAAATTAATACACAGTAATCATTAATTTTATGTTTACATTTAGAATATTCACCCTTTCGATTCCATCCGTGCAGAGAAGATGGGTCCAAATAAGGTATTGGTTCGGCAATGTCTGCAATACATACATTATTATGTGCAGTGTTAACAATGAAATCTGTCAGACGTAATCCATCGGATGGAAGACTTTTGTAGAAGCATACTCCGCTCCTGAATGACCTCTTAAAATAAGTATGCCTTACGATATTGAATGGTAAATGAATTACTTTTTGAAAATATGCATTTCGAAACATAATGAACTTGTTCGGGATCAAAGCATAAACTTTAGTCCATATCCGTTAAATCTATAACCTTCTGATCGACAGCTTAAAGTATGGTAGTAACAATCTCATAACAGCTGAATGGGGAAAGGTTATGTTATCAGTTGTCATTCCTTAGGCTCAGATCCCATTATTGTTGATTGTTAATTGTGTTTCTTACTAATAAAATGTCAACAGATGAAGCTGTGCAATCGACAAATGATGATGCTAGTGAGTGTAAAATGTCTGCAGTTCGTTTGGGGTATTGGGATGATCGATTTGTTCACATTCTTGTAAGGGGAACTGAAAGAAAACCCCCAGAAATTAACAGAGGATATTTCGCAAGAACCGAAGGGGTAGGGATATTTGTGAAGAAATTTCTTAAGGTAAGCAAACAAAAACTAAAGGTCTGAATATTTTCCATATTTCCATGCATTTTTGCAATAATCTCTATACCACTTTATAGATGGCTGGTGAAAAATGTCAAATAATCAGTTTTGGGGCTGGATATGACACACTTTATTGGAGATTAAAGGAACAACACTATATGTTTGATAATTTCACCGAAATTGATTTTCCAACAGTTACTGCGAGAAAGTGTTACGCTATTAAAAGAAGTAAAGTACTCTTGGATGGGCTTGGAGTTTCAGGTTGAATTTATCACTTTAGAGTTATTTGCTAAATGTATTTCTTCTGATAGTAACAGTTAATATTTAAATCCGTCTTTTTGTTGTGAAATACAGAAGTCATTAGATTTAACAAATTTATTCCAATCAAATGAACTTCATCTGCTCTCTGACTTTGCTGTTTTCGATGTAATGCTTGTTTAATTTACCAATTAGATTAGATTCTTCGGGGGGGTTGTCTCTTCAGCCTGCGCCACCGCGACCCAAGGGTCTATTGTGGCACCTAAGTTGGAGTCCCCTCCCCAGTCCTGCCCTTTATTTGAACTTTGCTCCCATCAGAGCACCCTCTCAAGTCCTGTCTGCCTTAATAGACCCGAAAGAGGCCCCTGTAATTTACCAGTCATACACTAGAATGATGTATCTGAAGCCGAAGTTCATTTAGTTCAAGACACTGTCAAAGAACATTTATGTACCTTTTTTTCTTCTGTTATTTCTGGTATATGCTAGTTACAGGTTGTTAAATCCTTCAGAATTTCTAGATGATAAAATAAATAATGACGAATTTTCTTTGAATATTACTGTTCGCAAACTTTCAGATCAGGCTTATCAGCTGCATGAATATAAGTTGTTTCCACTTTAAGTGAAATTTAAGACGTATTAAATTTAATTCGTAGCAAGAAAAAATATATATATATTTAACTTAACGCTGGTCAACCAACTATTGGTGAATTATTTTAGTGTCTGAAATGGGGTTTCTCCCAAAAAAAAATCCGATATAAAATATCTTATATGTTGATTGCTGAATGGCATTTCAACAGATGGAGAAGTGCGTTTGAGTTCTACGGAACTACATGGAGGAAATTATCATCTAGTTGGAGCTGATTTAAGAAATTTGGGAGAGGTAGCTACAAAACTCAGAGAATCAGAAGTAAATTATGATTTACCTACACTCTTCTTGGCTGAATGTGTGCTTGTATACATTGAAGCGGCTTCCATTGAAAATCTTCTATCATGGCTGGTGCAGCAGTTTCATACATCACTTTTCGTGAATTACGAACAGGTATTCTAAATTGTTTATTTACTGTGTATATATATATATATTATTTACTGGAGAGGTTGGATTTATTGAAATGGATTGCCAGTTGGAGCTCCCCAGCGAATTGCTAAATTTATATTAGAATAAAAAATGTGAATAGTCAAGTATGCTTCCACCCCCGTTCACGACACCTAATTTGATAGTTGGAGGTTAAGTCTGCCGGATAATATAGGAATTAGTCCACTTACTTTTTATATATTCATGTAATTTAATAGTAATTTAGTTAATTTAATGTAATTTTTTATATAATTATATTCTAATGAAATATATATACGAGGGGCATCCTCTCTGCGTGTTCAAGCCGTTCAGAGAACGCGAATTTCCGCTGTTGTTTTAGTGTTTATATTGTACATGGGAATTTGTAACAATTATTCGTTCTGTATATCTATTATTTAGAAAAGTTTGCTGATTAACAGGAGTCTTTTCACTTGGGGGGAGGGGGGTTAAAGAACGCTCAACTTTGAACACCAGGAGACGCCACTGGTATGTATATATTATTGTTAGAAGATATCCCCATTGAGGGGAGCGGTCTAGCCATTTTTTCACATACCTAGGCGGTCCTATCTAATGATCGAATATTATTGGAGTGACATTCTCAAATATTCAAATTTACATTCTTGACAGATTGCCATACAATACAAAGACACTCCAATGAATCGTCGTAGATCTCGGTCATAAAGTATTTGACTTTTAGCTACTCCATATTTCATTCCAGAGACCATCATCCTGTGACAGATATATCATCCACCCTGGTACGATTCCACTGATTGGGGATTTCGAGAAGGTGGATTAAAATAATAATTATGTTACCTGAGGTGCTTTTGTGTCCTGACTTTTTTTTTTTTGAAAATATATTTCTTGTTATTTATTGCGTCTAATTTAGTGACGAATCAGATCAAAAATTTGCTGAGCAGAATTTGATATCAACTGTTTAAAAATTATGGAAGGAAAAAATAAGAAAATCGAACATTACCTGTTATAATAATAATTAAAGAAAATTATATTTTTTTTTTGGTTAGTACAGGATTATTTTCGGTCAATAAGTTACCTCTCAACTAATAATTCATATTCCTTAAAGTAGTAGAGAACTTATTTATATAGTAGAATAGGGGTTATAGAACGTGTATCGCTTCTGTTAGAACTCTAAAACCTTTTTTTTGTCATGTACATTTATGTATGTTTCAATTTTTTATTTTAGGTTAATATGTGCGACAGGTTTGGTGAAATAATGTTGGAAAATTTAAGAGCGAGAGGTTGCCCATTGTCTGGTGTTGATTCATGTAGATCTTTAGAAACGCAGACGAAAAGGTAAGCAATTAATTCGTTTTTTATTTTTTGTATAATTATTTCTACAGCATCTAGAAATCTATATATTTTAGGCTTCTCCCCAACAGATCGGCTTAGTATGGGTTGCTACCATATTAAAATAATATGGTATAAAACTTGATTAGATATGGTATAAATTTGAATAGATCGTACAAGGAACACGGCAGCAATTAGGACACCATATGTTTTCGGGTATACTTACGACACATTTCTTGGTCGATAAATAGAGAGTATACGAATATAGTAGAGAGTATTTGTTGATTTTTTTTTTGGCTATGCCCTACATGGGCTATTGGGTGTAACTGAAGATTACAGTTAACGAAATTATGCAAAATTCTGCTGATCTCATTATCTATATAACATTGTATTTTTAATACAACTGCAAAAGTTGATAATAATTCAAATTCTGTTAAAAGAATCACGTTAAAACTTAAGTCTGTTTACACCGATCGGTCAGGGAGCAGCTCCATAGATATTATCAAAAAATACTATAGCTAATAATATGTTTTATTTAAATCCTTATTTAGATTTATTGATTCCAATTGGGATGGTGCACGTGCCTGGACAATGATTGACGTTTATGCTGCAATCGATCCAGCCGAACGACACAGAGTCGAAGAAATAGAAATGTTGGATGAAAGAGAATTATTAATACAATTATTTCAACATTATTGTATTGTTATAGCATGGAAAGGAGAACTGTTTAATTCTATAACTTTGTCAGATTATGACGAATGATTCTCCTCCGCCCTCGACGGCATTGTCCGCATATCGTTCTGACCCAAAGCCCCAATCTCGTCGAGGAGGCAAAAAAAAGTAGGCATGGGGCAAATTTTCATTCTTCCAATTATTTTTATTATATTACTTTAATTTATATATATATATATATTTAAATATATATATATATATATTCGGCCATGACTCAATAGTGTGTAATTCATATTTTTTCGTTTAAAAGAAAAAGATATAAAGCGGAAAAATACAAGAATCTTAATTCAAATAATAATTTGAACTAGTAAAAATACCCCTCCCCCTAGTAAAAATATTTTACTAATTAAAAAAAGGAAGGTGCATTATGTTTGTATTGTTTCTTCGTTTTCATTTTTCTTTAAATCCATATCTCTTGGTATGCAATTAGGTAACTTTAACAATCACCAAAATAAATTTAATTTTTACTTTCTATATCTAAAAATAAATTGTTAACTTGTTAAACATACAACAAATTAGTTGGCCCTACAGTTTAAAACTATTCTAATTATAATTAAACAACTTTGTGCCTCGTACAAATTATTGTGTAGAAAAAAGTGCTGTTTCACACAAGTACATATTTATAATAAAAAAAGGGAGTCATGGAAATAGACGAAAGAAGCCAAATGATGAAAAGATTATTATTACTTTTTCTATAGTTGGAGTGTTGTTTTTTATTTTGTCTCTGATATTTTCTGTTTTGTTTACTTTTGCGTATTATTAGCAAATTTTTACATTAACTTTCTTCTCACACCAGCCATATTAATACTAAATTTTTACATAAAAAAAGGAATAGTTATAATGAAACTAAGATAATTCAATTTTAACACCACAATTAACTAAATTACCCCTAAAATTTATCCATGCGTATAAGTAAATGTTAAAAATGAAAGCAGTAAGTTAAACTATTTTTAATATTTGTCTTTGTGCGAATGATATTTTTTTTTTTTTTTTTTAATTTTTGATATACATGGATTTATTAAACTGTTTGTATGTAACTAATATTGAAATTGTGTATAAATCCAATGAGTAGGTTGGATGTTGTTCAAATGTGGTGGTTGAAAGGTTATTTTCTCTATTTACAAGAGGATCGCATTTGTGAGAGCGATGCAAGTAAATTTGAAATTTAAAGTTTGATATGATTTTTATGCATGTAATTTGAAAACTTTTTTTTTCTCTCTTTTTCATGTTTGCATTATGTTTCTTGTTATTGGTGTATAGCTAGATAGGTGAGACCGGAAACGGTTTTCTTTTCGAAAGAAATTGGATTACCAGGAGAAAGAAACCTAATTGCGTTTTTCTTCTTTTAAGTTTTCTAAGAAGTATTGCGGAAATGTTAATTTTACTTTATTGTGTCAACGCTTATTTTTTTTTTCTTTTTTTTGAAAACGTATATTTTTTTGTTATTTATAGTTTCTAATTTAGTGACAAATCAGATCAAAAATTGAATTTGATATCAGCTGTTTAAAAATTGTCCTCATTGGACGATGGAAAAATAAAAAAATTGAACATTACCTTTTATAATTAAAAAAAAAATTATATCTTAGTTTTTACTACATAAAATTACAAATTATCATAGATATTTTCCGTGATAGCCTGCTTCTTTTTGGGTCATCGACCGGTTTCGGTAGTTCGCCCATAATCACGATGTTTTTGTCAAGGAGTATTATTATACATCGTGTTTTTCTAAGATAATAACTTACAAGTTATTACATAGACTTGCACAGAGCAAATGCAGTTGATTGTATCAACTCAGATGATATCACTCAGTTGAGTGTATCAACTGTATTTGCTCTGTGCAAATCTATGTTATTATACTCCTTGACAAAAACATCCTGATGATGGGCGAACGCCCGAAACCGGTCGATGACCACAAAATGAAGCAGGCTATCATGGAAAATATCTCTGATACTTTCCAGCTATGCGGAACCAAGCACAACAACAATTACAACTTACGTTTCTTCTACCTGTACAAGCAAGTGAACTGGACATTTCTTCGCATGATCTTGGTATTTCCTGTACCTATCGTAACTTCACCTATGTAACTGACATTTTTTGGACAAAAAAAATTATAACAAAACAAAGACGCTCGGGAGGTATACACACTCACAACATAGCTAAGTTGGACATAGCGTATTGGCCAGTAAACTCTTAACAATACATTCACTTATTCCCACTTGCAGATTTTTAACTTACATAAAATCACTTCAAGAAATATAAAAATTATTCGATATCGAAAATTTGACACGATCACAATACTTCTTCTTTACAGTAGTAGGAAAAAAAAAAAAAAAAAACTGACACGCGAGGGAACTACAATCCATCTCAATGTTATTGTGGATTAGGCGGTATGTTAATAAATCTACCGAAGAATTTAAAACGATTATTGTAAAATATATTATATATAAGAATGACAAAAGCTGCGCTAAAGCTCAGCTGTAAGGATATTTTATTTTAATATCTTGATTTTTAATTGACTGATTTCTGATGTGATTTTTTTCACTAAATCTAAAAAAAAATAAAAAATAGAAATTTAACAAGTAGTAAGCATTTGGAAAAAAGTGTTCCATCAAGTACTAAAAATAAGCATAAACTTATCATTCATTTTGCTTCTTTTAAAAGAAAGAGAAAAAAGTATATCCCGCTGGTTCGTTCCTCAAGTTCAACTTGATAAATTCCCTGTCTACTCATGTCTTAAACATCCCTGTAGATAAAATATTTCCTTTAATTTATAAAAACATTTAAAATAAAATGTATTTATTTATATAATGATAAAATTTTCTCTAGTGCAAGTTAGAAAAGAGAAGAGAGAGAAAAAAAATTTTTTTTTTTTGCACAAGAGCGTTCAAATATAGCTTGGCACAAGTCTGAAGTATTGCCAAATATATGTCTGTGAAAATTGAGCTCCATCGTACACGTATATAAATAAGCGCATATCCTCTCATGAAAGAGGCACGTTTTTTTTTTAAACATAATAATTTTTAATATTGCACCTTTCTTTTCATTATATATATTGTTATTTAATTTAATTTCTGCTACAACAAAAACTTTTTTACCCCTTCTTGAATGTTGCAAATGTATAATTGTCTCCAGAAATCTTCTTTTTGTTTTCTTTCTTCTTTTAAATAAAATCTTTTTCCGGTGAATGTGCCGAATTGATGAATGTTTGAAGCGAGAGTGAGACTGACAAATTTCTATTCGTCTTTTTTTTTGTTTTATTAATGATAATTATGTAAAGACAATTATTATTGTTTATTAAAATGTATTTTTTTCTTTTCTTAGTGTATTAACAAATTAAAACAAAAAAGGAAAAAAAAAAAAAATAACTTGTTTGGTTGTATATGTATAATTAATTATAGTAAAAGTGGCGTGAGAATTTTAAATAGCTTGCTTAAAAAGGAAAACACGTGGCCTATTTTTTTTGGTTAATCAGCACCTTCCTTAATGCATCATTTTTGGAAATAACAAAGAGGCCTAATGTATAATCGATTCATACTTTTTTTTTTTAAATTATATATATAGTGTACATTAACAGTATTCACCCATTTTTATAATTTGTTTTTTTCTCTCTTTTTTTTTCTTAAAACGTTGTAAAATAAATTAGACACATCCACATAAGATTTGTAGAATTGAAAACTATATTAAAACATTCTTGAATTTAGTATAAATTATTTATTATACAAATTTAAAAAAAAATAAAATAAAAAGAAGTGGATGTTTTGTAATAGTTAACTGCAAAAATTATTATCCAAATCTAGTAGCATATTGTGCTTGTATAAAGAAAATAACAAAAAATATCTCACGTCACTGATTGTCCAGTCAATGTTTCTAATTGTGATTTTTAATAGATTTATCTTTAAAAAAGAAAAAATAAAGTTAATTTATTAATAACCAAAATATATATATTTAAAAAAAAAAAAAATGTATTTAAGTGTTATATATACATTAAATGTATACTTTATTTGTATATATATTATACTGAGGAAACAAAACAAAAATGAGGCATATATGACCTCATGTTTTCGTGAAATATATATATATAAACTTTTTTTTTTCAATAATTCATTTATTTTCTTCTGACATTTATTTCTTTTTTTCGACTATTGAACAACTAAATTATCTGAATATGTAATTATGATTGTTTTATTTCCGTTTTATGTTTAGGTAATAGAGTTATGAAATGAAGAAGCTAAGAGAATTGAAACTACTTCTTTGCATAAGGCAGAATTTTTCAGTATTGTAAGCAGAGTTACTAAACAGGCCAGTTTCTTAACCGAGACGAGCGTTAATGGACCCTATTAGCACTTTGTGCCCTTTTAATACAATAAGTTTCCAAGCAAAGTAGAAATTCTCGAGCTCCATAATATTACATTAAACAAGCTATGCGCAACCCATATATTTAACAGTATGGCAGAATTTTCGGATGTCTATATCACCCACTCTCACTTGCCATCATGTCTATTAGTGTTTAATGTCAGCAGCAGATCAAATAAACCCGGCTGGAGACTACGTTCATTTTATATAGTATTCTATGCATAAGCTTTTGATAAGGAGCTTAAAAATTAATTACATTTAATGTGTCCATTTTAGATGAGATAATACTGAAACATTAAAATTCTTGCAAGTAACCTTCTTGGAAAAATAGGCCGTCAGAAAGTAAAACTTTCTTTTTATAATAATCACGAATCGGATAAATATTATTAAAACTTTGGTGAAAAGCAATTTTTAGTAAGTTAAAAAACAAAATATGTGGTTTTAACCGAGAAGAAAATTAAAAAATGGGGAGGGAAACAAAAATGTCTATAGTCCAAAACCTATAGTAATATTTGGTAAAAACTTGAGTTATTATGGGCAAACAGTATGGCTGACACTTTCTCAACTGCCATCCTTCCTACAAGATCTAAACTTACCATGAAGAATATGTTAACCACCACATTAAGTAAATTATTGACGATTATGAGTATTTGCGGATTATTTTTCTGATTCTCACCTTCATTGCAAAGCAAGCTCACGATACTTCAGCTTCTCTTATATCATATTTAAGGAAAAACACTAAGCTGTCATTACATCTGATTCACTTATATATGGAATAATGAAGGGGAAAAAACGAGAAACTATATTTAGGGATTTTACAGCCTACTGTTTGTTTACTAAGAGATTTCTGTAATAGCGTCCGGTGCCTGTGTGTGAGTTGATCTCATTATTTTATTACCCATTACTCAGCAACTTTGAGTTGAAAAATATTGGTAACTCCCAAATTCGGCAAAAATGTCAGTAGTCAAAAAATAACTCAAAAAAATTAATGTTGATGTCTTTACAATTTTAAATTTGTAACAGGATCTACGATACGCCACTGCTTAATATTAATTATATAGCTGCTACAAACATAAATTTTGTTCAAGTAACATTTTACGAGAAAAGCTTGGCGTCATTGCTCTCGCAGAACCCTCTAAATATCCATTTTTTGTGAAAAATTGTTTCAAATAAAATGACAGGTAATTTATAGGTATAGATACTAATAGACATCTTAGATTATTAATAGACATACAAAAAATCTTGGAGTCATTTTCGAGAAAATTACAAAACCAATGATAAAATCATTCAGTAAAGACGTCTGACAATTAGTTGAAATTTAAATTTGCATAAGGTTTCTTGATTTTGAAATAGAGTGCTTTACATAAGGCCGGACAGTTACACAAATAAAATTCCAACCACCATTTTTATGACCAGCCCAATTGAACATTGTAATGCTGCAATTTAAAAAAAAAACTTGAAACGTTTCTGTTACACATTGCACTCCTTGATAGTATATGCGGGAGGTTATAAGGTTATCTCTACACGACATTAATACCTTAACTCTGACGATGGATGACAATTCGAGGACGATCTGGGACAACAGAAATATGAAAATACCAGAAATTAGTATGGTACTTTCTGTTTTCACCCTGAAAGTTTGTAGAATATGGTTGTCTATATCGTCTGCCCGGGAAATTAAATTGGCAGAGTTTTTCAAGATGTTAGCTGTCTTCTTGCTCTTGTAGTGAAATTGTTTTTAGTTTTATCTTGTTATTCCGTTTAAAAACCGGTTTTTTCTGTCTAAATATTTTTCCTCAAATTTTTTAAGACTTCACTCTTTTGTAGCGCTGTAAGCTTATCCATAAAAATAATGACGTGATTTAAATCTTGCAACTTTATACGTTAAAATGAGATAGAAGCTCCACAGTTTTTAATACTTTATATTTCCCAGTAAATGCTGCAACCTAGTGGCCATTTGTGGAAACCAGATTAATTTTAGACTTTATTGTTATTGTTTACCTTTTTTTTTTCTAAGCGATATAAGCACCAGACGTTGCCAAAATTGTTCTGGTTTACGACTTTTGTACTTTGCAAATCGCCAAATTATTTTAACTCTTTAAATGTGGAGATTCATTTTTTTATGTTTTATTTATGTTGTGTCTATTGCTTGTTTGTGACTATATATATTGTAGGTTTATTTACAGATCTATATCATGTTTCTTTATGAAGTTATAGAGTATAGAGTTCTGTGTATGTCTTGTGGTTATTTAAAATAGAATTTAGGTTCGGGGGTAGTGTACATCCAGCTTCAACTATGGAGTCCCATAACAATTCTCTTCCATTGGACTATTTTCCACAAAGCTGGAGCAGATAGCACAAGTTCAAAAATCCGTTACTTCTGCAACGCGTCATGGCTTTTCTTCATTGCCACAATGCGTTGTAGTCGTATAGCATGAGAGCCACGACAAGAATTTCGCTATTGGTCTTTCTGTGATTGCCATAACGCGTCTTGAGCGTTTCGTAAGAGCCATAACACGAATTTCGCGATGTGGATGTTTTATAGGGACCACAAGCGTTGTGAGCTGTTTTTTCGCACAATGAGTCTTTGAGCGTAACATATATATTAAGGTGCATCATCATCCTATAGTCATTGGCGCCCGGAGCTTTCTCAGGGCACTGGTGGTCTCGGGCCAGTGTTTTCTTGTCGCAGATAACATTGTCCATCAACGGACAGTGAACCCCTAGGAAGAGAAAGATCTCCGCGTTGTTTTAATACCACTGAGCTAACCCCCTCCCTGATTGTTATATTTATTGCTTTGTCAAATAATATTAACTTTTTTCTTTGAAGAGTGAATATAAAGCGACAGTTAAAATTTATTCTACTTAGGCTTTTTATGTTTCGGTGCGCTTCAGGAGCTCTCCAAAAAAAAAAACAAAACAAATAAAAACTGAACAAATTGAATATAAAGTTAGGTCACACGAGATAGAAAACTAGCGAATTGTTCTGCTATAGTGTGACTATAGCTGTGTAACCGTTTCGTATAGTCCAAAACTATTCGTATAGTTGAACTATACGCTAGTTTTATGTTTCGGTGCGCTTCAGAGACTCTCCAAAAAAAAAAAAAAAAAAAAAAATAAAAACTGAACAAATTGAATATAAAGTTATGTACACACGAGATAGAAAACTAGCGTATTGTTCTGCTATAGTGTGACTATAGCTGTGTAACCGTTTCGTATAGTCCAAAACTATTCGTATAGTTGAACTATACGCTAGTTTTTTTAGCTATAGTATAGTAGAAAACTATCCCCGTGGGAACACCCTCATTATAGACTATAGGAAAACTTGCAGTTATACCAACAAGAATGGATAGTGGATAGTTGATAGCTTGGCTCTGGCGGTTTTCTACGTTCTTTTTCCTCACGGCAAGTAGGTACACTAGTGGAGGTTGGTTATTCCTGCACTGGTTTAAACTACAAAAGTGAAAGTTATAAATGTTAGAATTTTATTATTCTGTTTTACAAGTTTGCTTTTATTTTTTCGGAGACAATTATAAACTATATATTGTAACATATTAATACATTGAATGCAAATTAATTTATAAATACAAAAGAAAATGTCAAAAAATGAAGAAAAAGTAGTTTGGTCGCGGAATGATACTTGGTCTCTAATTAATTATTTAGAAGCAAATCAAATATTGTCTAGCTAGATATCGTAATGTTATAGCAAGCTTTGTCTTTGGAGGTACAGCTCGATTCATATTTGTTTATGCATTAGTGGCTCGTTTCATATTTCGTTTTTGAATTAGTGGCTCAACTTTTTCCAATAAATAGTCAAAAGTTCTCAGCATTCATTCGAACAAAATTGCGATAACAATTTTCATCGTCTATACGATTGTGCAACAAATTTTCTTCAGTATATTGATCACGACGCCTAATCCATTATTTTATCCCAACACACCTTTTCTTTCTTCTTGCCTTCATTCTTTTGTGGTTTATAATAACTACATGACAAGCGGCAATATTTTTTTTTAACATTTCAACCAAAAATTGATTTACGCTCAAAATTCAACTATAGCAATCCTACAAATATAGTCAAATACGTCTAGTTTTGATTCCTCATCGTGTGGCCCACCGGTATTGTAATGTTTCTGTATAGATGTACTTCGACTATAGGATAGCAAAATTTTGCCTATAGCTGACTATAACTAGAACTCATGTGAACAACATCTATGCTAGTTTACTATACCCGTAGTAAAAACTATAAGCTAGTTTTCTATCCCGTGTGTACATAACTTAATATATAAAAACTAAGAAATAATCGTAGTATTCACTAAATAAACAAAATAACATCTAATTAAATGAAATGATAAACATTAAAAAAGATAATTTTTTTTTTTTTACACTAAATGTATTTTCATTTAATCTAAATGAGTGAAATATAAGGATTGGAGTAATCAAACTTAATATGAGATTCCAATTTTTAGTATATGTACCGCCGAAGTGAGATCACTAGAAATTATAGAAAATAGTCAATAAACAAAAAATAGACAAATTATAATCATAGAATTAAACGTAGTAAATTTATCGTACATATCTCTCTATCTTGTGTACTATGCAAATGACGAATTTAATAAAAAAAAATATCTGTAATCAGCAAACTATTGTTTAATAGACAGTTGCGCCTGCGTTAAACCAATCATTTATCAGAGAAAGCGTTTGAAGTTGTCGTTTCAATTCAGTTTGAGTTTGTGAGTTAATAATACTCATTGTTACTTATTAATAATAATAATAGTATTCTCACAACATTCAAAGAAGTAGCATATCTCAATTAGGGCTGGTCTGTATAATTGTTTTATTATAATTAATTAGATTTTACATAAACTGGAAAAGTGTACTTGTGATTTAATCAATGGTGAAAAATATATATTCTTAATAATGTAAAATAAAAATTAGTTATGGCTGCTTTATTAGATAAAAAAAAATCTCATATTTTAGTGCAATGGATTTGTTTAAGAAAGGCTGGTTTACAGAAGTTTATGACATGTGTCCTGGTATGACACTATCTATTCAAATTGATAAAGTTCTCCATCATGAAGTGTCCAAGTATCAAGATATTTTACTGCTAGAAACGTAAGTGCTTTTTTTGACTTCTTTCTACTTTTGTGGTGATCATTTAGATTTTCGAAATTGGTTTTTTTTTTTCTCAGGAAATACATGTTTTTGAGTTCCCTAGAATATGGAAAAATTGTTTTTAGCCAATTATCTGGGTTTGTATGTGAGTGTAAAGCAAAAGCATTGCAAAGTTCAAACGTGATATTAAGATCTGGTACGAAGAATTTAGACATAATTCAACAACATGGACTGCAAAAATTTCTGATTTGTCTCTCCACTTATTCGAAAATTGCTCCAAATGATTTTCTTTATATTTCGCAAACTATTTTTGGTACTCTTTGGGAGCTGTAATGATAAGATTCCCACTAAAGCACCAAATATACAATGCCATGGTCATTTAAATATACTGTTAGAAGTTGAAGAAATTTGATAACTTGGAAGTGCCAATTTACTGAATAGTTTTCTGAGATTCATAATTTATGTAAACCTGCAGCTTCTATTGGAAATATTTTTCCAGAGTGATTGATTTTAGGGGTGTACGAGGAGAGCTGAGGTAATGCCCACCCCACAGATAAATAATAATAATTTCAATAATTACAGTAAGAGAAAACCTTATCATACCAGATTTGTTTATTTGTAAGATTGGAAATTGTTTACAGATTGTTTTATTTCATTTGTGAAAAATCTTGATATTCCTTGTCTGCTTTAAATCTAAGAATTATATAGTAGTAGTCTTATATAGTATATTGTATATATTAGATACTTATTTATATAAGTAAGCTACTTTTTGTTTCGTTAACAGTAACGAATAACGGTCACGTTTTTGTGTTAATATTGTAAATTCAGCTGGATGGATTTTCAAGCGGCTTGCACCAATTAATAAAGATTTTTTTTGAGAATATTAAGATAGGTGTGAGGGGTTTTCTAGAGAAGGTTAAGGGGTAAATCTCCGCCCGGAAAGTTGGGCATAACTGGCATGCCATATGCAAGAATGTCCATGCTAAATAATAATTTAAACACAAATTATTTAATCAAAGTGCAACGTATACACAAATTTCTCATTTCTTTTTTTGAAAACATTTGTTAAAAACGACCTCCCAAGAATCCGCTAAGCTGCCGAATTAGCTATAGTATATTAGCTATAGTGATTAGAATATAATAAATACAATTATAATCAGACAGATTTTTCAATATTTTTGACACATTTTTCTTGAGAATGTTAAGAGGGGTGACAGAGTGGGCGCCGAAGCCTCGTGAAATGCGTTCTGCAGGACAGAATTTCAAGCGGTTTGCATCATTTGACCCACTATTTTCTAGTGACTGATAGGAGGAGTGATGTGTTTCCTGAATTATATATATATATATATACACCTCATAAACACACAAACACACACATTAGTTTGTGCGCTTATATATGTTTGTGTGTGCACTTTAACAGCATAAAATAAAACGATAAAGCTCGAACTTGATCAACAGGGAAACTAAGAGATAGGTTTAGATCTGTTAAATTTTCCTAAGTATCTTGAAAATGGTGCGTCTTAGATGATTTTGGCTTTCTCTCGACTGCTTCCCTCTGTAAGGGGTTACCTGCTTTTGAGGTCTTAAAAATGATATATAATAAGGATTGTTAGTCCACATACCAATCCAATTTGAGACAATTTAATATAAGTACCATTTGGTAACATGGCTAAATGAAATGATTGCAAAAAAATTAATATTGAATAATTGAGTAAAGTGCATTCACACGATACCGCACATCGGCAACTTCCTGGAATGTCAGGAGACCGAGCTCTTGTATGAAATAAATAAGAATTTGACACACAGAATTTTCTTGAGAATGTTAAGAGTGGTGAGGGGTTGAGCGCCAACGCCAGAAGGCGGAGCCTCCTAGTAATATACATTACATATTTACGTAATATAATTATTATTTTCATTTGTAAAATTTTTATGAATAGGAAAAACTATGGCAGGGTCTTAGTCCTTGATGGAATTATTCAGTGCACGGAATTTGATGAATTTTCATATCAAGAAATGATATCTTTTCTTCCATTGTGTTGTCATCCCAACCCGAAGAAGGTAAGTTTCTCTATTAATTTATTTTAAGAAACTTTTTTGTTTCAACTTAATATTATATAGTAGTAGCTATCAAAAATAGTTTCTCTCCTCATCTTAGAGAGCTAACACCATAATAATTATTAAAAAAAATATATATATATATGTATATCATAATTTAATTTTATCTAATTGATATTATTATCTCTTTATAAGTGAAGATAGTAAATGCTTGAGATATCAAAATGATATGATAAAAGAATAAGATGATAAGTATAGAATGCGATAGATAGTTTCACTACATTCTACAAAGATATACTGAGATAACAAATACATTCATTGATTATTATTAATTTGGAAATTATAAGAATTTAACGCAAAACCATCAATTATTCTTCCTTCTTGCAATCCGTTTAAGCTTTTCATTATTCATTCTTCAATTAAAAACCAATAATTTAACTAATAGTTTTTGCGATTTGTGTGATGTGATATTATTTAAAACTAAGACAACATATTTTGTCTAAATTACTTATGTATAAATTGTTTCAATTCATTCGAACTCAATGAATGTGTGACATTTATTTTTTTTTTCCATATAATTTGATGATTTTTATAAGATACTTTCCCAACTAACTTTAATGAGCATTAGTGATATGTAAATTATTCAGAATTATTTGTGAGTTCAAGTGAAATATTTTATTCTGAAAATATTGATAGTTTTCTACCTGTCAATTGTGAAACTGTTTCTATTTTAAAGCTTTTTTTGTTACAAATTTTTTGATTTTTTGTTTTGTTTTTATAGTCAAGGATTATATTTAAAGTTTTGCCTTTAACGCAGCGGTTCCCAGCGGGATTAGTATCTTCCCTTAGGGTTCTCATAAAGGAGAAAATGGAATCATATTGTTGTTCAGGGTTAATCATATTGTTGTTCAGGCTTGAGTGAAAATCGTCTAATGTGTAGGGTAATAATGTGTTTTACACAAGGAAAGCCAAAATTTATTGTAGTTCCCGAAATCTAATACGGCATCAGTATCAAGCAGGATCTATAATCGCTAGATAATGTTTTACAAGTTTCCTACTGAACATCTTAACAGGAAATATTTGAATACTGTATCTGTTTGCTTACTCCTTTATTCTTTGCTAAATATCCAACAGTAAGAAAAAATCAAAAACAAAAAGGGCATAAATTAGAAAAGAATTGGGAGGTGTGGGTCATTGTCCTAGAAGAAATGAACTAACTAACCCCAAAGGAAAACGTTTTCAGAAACAATCGCATTCTGTCAACGAAGGAAAAGATGATTAGGGTAAATAAGAAAGATACAGCGCTAGAGATAGCTCCTCGAGAGCTTCTTAAGCTTGAGAGAAATTCTCATATCATGAGGTGATTAAGTTTTTAACCTTTCTTTTTGTGTTGTGGGTCTCTAGTGACCAGCCTATTTACGTGTTGAAAACAAATAGGTTATCGTAGAGTAAAACCGTAGTTAACAAATGGGCTTCGTTTTTGATAACGGTACCATTTAAGATAAATAACAATTAACAATAAAATCATATATTATTAAAATATATAAAAAATGTCACTGTCTTTTAATCGTCATTAACGTAAAATTAAATTTCCAGGTGCTAATTGTCGGTGGAGGTGATGGTGGTGTTGCCCGTGAAGTTGTGAAACATCCTTCTGTTGAATTGGTTGAACAAGTTGAAATAGACGAAAGAGTGATAAACTTATGCAAAGAATATTTACCAAGTATGGCTGTAGGATTTACACATCCTAAACTTAAATTGCATGTTGCCGATGGTTTTGCATTTATGAAAAGTAGATTACAAAACTATGACGTTATCATCACAGATTCATCAGATCCTATTGGTAAATAGCAAGTCTTTACTTAATTTTGATTCGATAAATTGTGGAAGATGGATGATTTTTATTTTATCTTCCTTCTAGGATGAGAAATTGCTATCGTGCCGGATTTTCGAAATTGAGTTTTCTCCATAAATACATGTTGGGGGTCCCTCGAATACGAAAAAAATGTTAGCGAATGGTCTGTATGTATGTATGTGTATGTGTGTGTGTATATGTGAATAGAAAATCTAAAAAACGAAAAGTAGCAGGAACTTCAAACTTGGTATTCTATCAGATACGAAGATTTCGTGCAAAATTCATCAACCGGAAGTGCGACTTTTTTCACTTTTGCGTAATTTTCTCGAAAACGGTTCCAAGGATTTTCTTTAAACATCGTTAACTATCTACAAACCTGAATACCTGTTACTTTTCTTGGAAACATTTTTCCAGAAAAATTGATTATTAGGAGTTCTGGGGGAGCAGTAGCGTTATGCGTTTCCTCTAAAGTACAACTTCACTCTAATACATGGCTTTACCATCTACATAATATTAATATATTAGAAATATTGATAGAATTTCCAATTTGAAGAAAATCGGTTAACCGAAAGTGCGAATTTACAGAACAAATTTCAAAATTCCAAAAACCTCAAAAAACCTATTTGAGGTTTTTGGAATTTTCTTCAAAACGAATGTAACGTTTCCTTTAAACTTGGAGTACAGATATAAACCTATTCTTTTATTCTTTTATTTTTCTGACAAAATAGTTTCCTAGCTGTTTCTGATGAGTCTGAGACGTTAAAATTCAAATTTGTTTTTCAATATTATTAGCCAGTTTACAATTTAAACATTCTCTACCTGCCTCTATAGTAAGTTGGCACATTCCCTCCACCTCCTGTAAATTTTAGTTAGACTATTTGAGCAAATAGTCCACGGAAAATGTCTCTGATGCTTTCCAGCTCTGCGGAACCAACCACCACAACAAATATTTGCATTTTACTCGTATATATAACTGTGTACATACAAGAGAAAGTCGTGTGAATGTTTCACATAAATTTTTATTTCTCTGACTGCCAGTAAGAGAAAGTATTGTAATCGGATCAAATTTTCTATATCGAGTTTTCACCGGTAATGCAAGTTTTCAGGTCCCTGAGTCCAAAAATGTGGTTTTTAGAAAATTGTATGCGCGCGTTTGTTTGTATGTATGTATGAGTTCAAAAACGAAAAATCGCAGAAAGTTCAAACTTGATATTCCGTTTAGGTATCACCATGGGATCCGACAGTAAGTTATGTGTCAAAATTCCTTAACCGGAAATACCGCTTTACTTGTTTTTTTTTTTTTTAGTTTTTGCATTTTCTTGAAACTTGGAATATTAAATATTAAGAGCTGTAATTTTTATTTGAAACGTTTCTCTGGATAAACCCATTTAGGCGACTTTTGGGGTAGTTATGTTTTTCTATAAAATGCTAATTATATTTATTTAATAATTAAACTACTACATGAAGAACAGTTCAACGAATTTGCACAATCCCTCACTATAGACGACAAATCACTATGGACAACGACAAAAAAAATCTTATCTTACAAAACTGTTCCTTCACCCTTACGACGTGAGGATGGCACTTGGGCCTCATCTGATGAAGAAAGAGCATTTCTGTTTTCCTCCTATCTATCCGAAGTGTTTGTACCAGGCTTACAAAACCCAACATCTAACTGTGCAATAGAAAACGACCTTGCCACTTCACTCCCTCTAACACCTCCTCCGAAAGCATTTACACCCACCGAGGTACAGTACGCAATCAATCATCTTCCCATCAAAAAAGCTCCAGGTCTTGACCTAATAACCTCCAATATTCTCCTCCAACTTCCCCCAAAAAAAGCTGTAGTTCTCCTTACTAATATCTTCAATTCAGTTCTCAGAATCACTTAAACTTGGCGTTACATTGACTTACTTCCCCAGTCAATGGAAATTTTCCAAAATCAAAATGATTCCGAAACCCAAAAAACCTCATCACCTACCTACTTCCTACCGTCCCATCAGTCTATTACCATAACTGGAAAAATTCTAGAAAAACTCTTGTTGAAGCGGATCTTACTCATCATTGAATCTGCTAACATAATTCCTGTGCACCAATTTGGATTCAAGCGACACCATTCCACAATCCAACAATGCCATCGCTTGCGACCTGTTCGGATGCTTTCCTTGACATACCGGGCTGCTCTGGAAGCTCAAGGGCGTCCTTCCTTTCACTTATTATTTAATCATCAAATCCTACCTGTCCGACCGCCAAGTGTCGGTTGGTTCTTCGCTATCTCCCTTCCAACCTGTCACAGCTGGTGTTCCGCAAGGCAGCATCCTAGGACCTTTATTATTCACAGTATACACTGCTGATATTCCAACCCACCCTGAAACAGTTATTTCTTCCTTCGCAGACGATACAGCCATTCTTTCTACCCATACTAACCCAGTGATATCTCATAGACAGCTACAGAACCATCTATCATCTCTTGAAACATGGTTCAAAACTTGGAGAGTCAAACTAAACGAAAACAAATGCCAACATGCCACATTTACCTTTCGACACATTACTTCTCCACCTATTTACTATAAAGTATTACCCATTACCTCCTGCTGACGTTGTCCGCTATCTTGGGCTATCTACATTGACAAACGACTTACGTGGAACCCACACACACGACTCAAAAGAAAATAACTTAAGATACGATTCAGACTACTCAAAAGACTTCTGGATAACAGATCGAAACTCACACTACAAAATAAAAGACTCATCTATATAGCCATCTTAAAACCTGTTTGGGACTACAGAATTGAACTGTGGGGTTCAACTAAGCGTTCCAACCTTCAACGTATCCAGTCCCTGCAATCTAAAATCCTTAGAACCATTGTCAACGCTCCCTACTATGTCTCTAACAAAACAATCCACACAGACTTAGACATACCCTTCCTACAAGACTTTATCAAAGCGCGATACAATAAATTCCACATGTCCTTATCCTCTCATCACAATCCTCTTGTCCATCGTCTTTCGTCACGAACTCTCCCTGATAATCCTTCCCGACGTCTGAAATGTTAATGGCCACGAGACTTGCTCAGAAGATAACGAACAACAACAACATAGAAGATAATTATTAGGAATGCTACTACTGGGTAGTTTCTCCTCTCTTTTTTAATAATTGCTTACACATATTTATTATGGCAACTATGCTGTTGTAAGTAACAATAATAATAATAATAATAATTTTAATTAGAATTAAATATGTTGCCAAAAAATTACGTGTTTGAAGAAAACCGATTGACCGGAAGTGCGTATTTACTATTTTTTCAATTTTCAGTTTACTATTAGAAACAATTTTTTCAGTTTCGTGCGATTTTCTCCATAAAAACACCGACGTAATTCCTGGAATTTGATATACTATGAATTCGGGGACCTATAAGTTTTGTATGAAACTGTTTTCCTAGAAAGTTCATTTAAAGAAGTTTAGGGGGAAAGAGGAAAATTATGCTTTATGATAATGCCGTTAGTTCAGAGTTATTTCTTCTTTTGTAATATATTAATAAAATATATAAAATTCCTTGTTTTGTAATAATATAATATATTTTTTCAAGAAATATAACTTATTTTCCTATTTAAACTTTTAGGTCCAGCAGTGCCCTTATTCCAACAGGAATACTTTCAATTGATGAAGAATGCATTAAAGCCAGGAGGCATTGTCTGTTCCCAAGCTTCGAACCCATGGTCTAAAACTAAAGAGTTCGTTGATGTGCATAGAGTCTGTAAACAGATGTTTCCATCAAGTGGCTTTGCATATACCACAGTACCTACATATCCTAACGGAATTATTGGATTTGTTCTCGGCTCTCTTAATAAGGTAATTAATATACAGTATTAATTAGTAAAAGTAATAATTTTTTTTATTTTTGCAATTAAGTAAATATGCATGAGTGAACTTTTCTTCTTTCAATTTTCGTCTTCCATTTCTTTCTTAATTTTTTTTTTCCTATGCGCCGTCGTCATTGGCAACTTCTGCCATTCCATGTCTGGCAACCCAATATCTATTTGCTACATTAAACTGACCATGTCCAACGCGGGATACGAGTCAATGTGTGCGCAGGTCACGGCTTCTTCTTTTTTTTTAAATAGGGCTAAGTATTTATAAAAAAAAAACACTGTCTTCGATAATTTTCTGCACATTTGATACCTGTTATTCAAATCTCCGTTTGGAAATAATAATGAACAGTGGGCGCTAATGTCCCTAAATGTTGATCTGCTCCCGGCGATACGAATTTGAGATCATTCGCTTCATATATTGTCCAACAGATTCAAGGCATATCGAGTAGCACAATGATTAATTCATTAGTGCACTATTCATTTTATATATTTGATCTTCTTAGATACTAGATTATTCTTGAAAAAATTACGAACATTCAATGAAGTCACACTTGGAAGGTTGAGGAATATTGACAACAGAAATCTTGATATTGTACATGGCGTAATTCAATAAGTTTGAGATTCATGTAATTTTATCTTTTTGAAATATTTTGTTGAAAAGTCAATTTCGAAAATTTGATACTATCACGATCTACTTTTTACTTCTTATAAGCAAATAGTAAGAAAGTAAAAATGGTCTTTTTGTATCAGGAGTTCATGTGTATGCAATATGTGTTTACAAATTTGGTTCACCAGATAGCAGCTCTGTTAGCGAATAATGGGTAAATAAGTTTACTCTCTGATAGACTCTATGATAGTCTGCATTCCTGTTACAAAAGGGTAAAATTTTAAATCATTTTTGAAATAATTCTTTTTGTAAATGCTTCCTAGTATTATAAAAACTGATTACATCATTTTAACTAAATTTGTAAACGTGAAAGAGCTCCTACATAGAATGTAAATCGCTGTGTAATGCCTGATACAAGTTTTTAACAAAACTTTTTTCTCTCTGCCTTTTATTGTGAAAATTTTGTTTTTATAATATTAAGAGTATACGTCGTCATTCGAGTGAGTTGTATTTAATAAAAAAAAGTTAACCAATTTTCTTGTCAGAGATATTTTCCGTGATAGCCTGCTTCTTTTTGTGGTCATCAACCGATTTCGGGCGTTCACCAATCATTAGGATGTTTTTGTTAAAACAGTATGATAACATAGACTTGCACAGAGCAAATTTAGTTGGTTCACTCTTAGTGAAGAAAGATTTTTTAATTAAACTGTTTAACCGGATGAGATCATTCAATCTGATCTAGTATCGCTCATGCTGACGCCCTAAGCAGATAATTTCTCATATTGAAGCCAATTCACCTAATGAATTTTTTCCAATTATCGATTTCTTAGAAATTATAGAATCGCAAAAAGAAGATACGCAGTGCCAACAGTTATTAAAAACTGATAACTACGTATTGGACGAGCAAGATCTTATTAGATGTATAAGAGATCGTAATATACTAGTTCTACAAAAATTACGTGACACAGTATTACGTCTCTATCACGACAACCCTCTATCCGCGCATTATGGCCGACAAAAAACTCTTGAACGGATCAAAAGTCAATTTACATGGCCTAAACTTTCACAAGACGTCGATAATTATGTTAAAACTTGTCATAGTTGCGCTACTAGAAAAATAAAAAATTACAAACCCCCAATTAGTAATTTCCAAGAACCCGCGAATGTCTGGCAGGCTATTTCTATGGACGTCTTAGGTCCCCTAGAAATATCTGTCAACGAACAAACCGGAGAACAGTACAAATATATTCTCACCGTCATTTGTCAATTTTCGAGGTACTTAGAAGTTTTTCCACTAATCGACCAGAAAGCAGAAACTATAGCGCGCATTTTGGTCAATGAAATTATTACAAGGTACGGTTCAGCTAAATATCTTTTAACAGATTTAGGCGCGAACTTTACCTCAACAATAATTCTCCAGATCTGCGAATTATTAAAGATTAAAAAAATATGTACGACAGCTTTCTTTCTTTATAGCAATAAACAGGGTCATTAGCCATATTCACAATAATTATCAAACATATTAATTCTATTATCATTCAAAACAGTTAAAAACAAAAAGTGAGTTGTTGTTCGCTTTTTTGGCTGAAATATTCTAATGGTTGATTTTATTTTTAAGATTTTTGAAAAAATATGTTATATTTTACTTTTTTTTTTGTTTTAAGCCTGAAACGTTCGTCACCTACATACATATTATGCTTTTTTTTCTTTTCAGGAAACTAATTTCAATGAACCAATAAGAATATTCACAGAAGAAGAATTGACTGCAATGAAGATGAAATTCTATAACGAAGACGTACATCGTGCTGCATTCTCTTTGCCAAATTTTATGCGAAAAGCTCTTAAAGAATTTTGAATAAATTATGATTATTATGTTATGAAGAAAAATTTAGTGAGGATCGGTTGGTTCAAGAAAGAAACCTTTTTTTTTTTTATGCCAACGTTTCGACAGAGTTTCCTTTATCTTTATCAAGGCTTAAATATATAGATAGTTGTGAGAAAGAATTTTTGAACATATCTACACATTTCTTACATCGCAGAAAAATTAAAAATGAACGTTAAAAGTTATTAGTGTGTCTTGTTTGAAATCATCTATAGATGATGATGACACTAGTAACGTTTAATTTTCATTTTTTATGTTTCTGCGATATAACAAATGTGTATGTTTAAAAATTCTTACTCCACATCATCACGACTATCTATAAATTATTAAAGCCTTGATAAAGCCAGGAAACTCTGTCGGAAACTTTGGAGCATAATTGAATGTTTCTTTCTTGACCCGATCCTCACCAAATAAATTTCTTCATAACATAATAATTCATCAACGGTCAACAAAATATTTGTATATTATGATTAAATTATTAAATAGGCTGGTTTTGTTGATTAATTTTATCTGTTCTAAAAAGTGGTTTTTAGTACACTATTAATCAAAATATAATATTAGTAATAAGGACAATATTTCTAATGCTCCATGATTTCTTCATATGATTCCCAAATTACAAGAAATCTTGCTTAAGTTTATTACAATTTTTATTAATTTTTTTTTTAAATTTATGAAGCAAAAGTTTATTTCAAACTTATACTTCCAAACGGCCTATATTTATTACATTATTAGATATTATTCTTCTAATTCCATATATATATTCCAACAAAACATTTTTAAGGTTTTTCATTTAATTTACTCTAGAAAGCATGTTTTTATTTTTTTTAAAGCTATTTTTAATATCACACAATGAAATCTAAAGAACATTAAACATCTTTTAATTTTATTTATTTATTTTTTTTTTTTTTGTAAATAGCTAATTAAAATAACTGAATTTGACTGGTGTGTCTTGTTGCAAAACTTCCAAATATTCTATAATAGGGAAGAGGACAATTTTTATAAATCATGACGCACAATTTGTAGATACCAAAGTTTTTAATACTAACTAACATTTTTTTTTTATAATTTTTAACAAAGCTTCTGTTAAGTTATTATGTGTCACTCTTATTTTTGTTTTAAAAAAGGTACGAGGAGAAATGCAATCACATTAAAATGAAAATAAAAAATCAGTATTTTTTTTTTTTTTTTGTATATTGTTTAAAATTAAATTATTACCGTTATTAATAAATGAAATAAAAAGTGCTCTTTAAGAAAAAAAAGTCATTACGAAATAATTAATCAAATAAAAATATAAATGGTAACAATATAATAATACTATGTGGTGGTTAACATTTTTTTTTTCTTTTCTTTTTTAAGGGCCTCTCTAAGAATCCTTGTTTAATTTATTAAATTAATTTAGTTTCTTTTTTAAATTATTAATTAGCCAAATCCAGAGGTTCTTTTTATTTAATATTATAAATAAAATAAAAAAAACTTTTACAATTCCTCTTGGTACTTCAATATAAAATATTGTTGGTTCACCCTTCTTCACAAAAAAAAAAAAAAAAATACAACCAACAAATATCAAAATAATAATAATAATAATAATAATAATAATAATAATAATATTTTGATGCATTTACATCTTATCTTGAATAGTGTAATTTATAGGAGTGTTTTATTTAAAGACGTTACACGTGGAGATCACAGTTATTTTTTAGTCATATATGGATATGACCAATCTTTGAGCGGTACAAATGTTTCTTTAATAGATTGTGGAGATGCCCATCTTAAAATATAATGTGGCCCACCAGCTTTATCATTCGTACCTGCAAATATAAATTATTATTTGTCCATGTCATCATTATCTTCAATTTTATGTTTACATTAAATTTAACTCTCGGAAATCACGCCTTGCAATCCAATCAAACGCATATAAAAAAAAAAAAAAAAAAAAAAAAAAAAAAAAAAAAAAAATAACTAACCAGACATCCTTGCACCACCAAATGGTTGCTGAGCCACCACAGAACCTGTAGATTTATCATTTATGTAAAAATTTCCAGCAGTATTTTTCAGCCTGCTTAATGCATACGTGTTGAAAGTACTGAAAAAAAAAAATTACTTTTTTAAGAAAATTAAAAACTAATGAAAAAAAAAATTTGGTGTGAAACACTCACACAACCTTCTCTTACTCAAATTTCTCAAAATTATTATAATTGACAAATTTTATAGTTCGTGTACCAAATTTAATGAGATTCGTCGAAAACTGAAAAAAAAAAAAAACTGTTCAGTAAAAGCGCACTTCCGGTTTTTCTAATTTTCGTGAAACACGGAATTATTTGGCCATCTATTTATTTCTAATTAATTATTTTGTTTGGATGGTAGAATTGTACATTGCACTTTATAGAAAAACATAACCCCATCCTCCCCTAAAAGTGCCCTTCAATGAATTTTCCCAGAGAAATGTTTTAAACAAAAGCTTTTAGATCTTTTTATGTTTTGTTTATATACGAAGTGTCAAGAAAATCGTCGGAGCCATTTTTAAGAAAATTGCGAAAAAGTGAAAAAATCATTTAATAAAGTGTTAAGGTAAACGCACTTCGATTTTTTTCAATCTCGGAATTTCAACAACATATTCAATTCTAATTAACATTATTTGTCTAATAATCTGAAATACCACTTTAGAGGGAACCTAACCCCTCCCCCTCCCCTAAAAGTGCCCTTCAATGAATTTTCCCAGAGAAATGTTTCAAATACTAGTTATAGCCCATTGTATGTATATTTGATATACCAAGTTTGAAGAAAACTGTCCGAGCCATTTTTGGGAAAAACGCAAAAAAATAAAAAAAAAAACAACTAGTAAAGTAGTACTTCCGGTTGAGGAATTCTGACAGATAACGTAAAGTCAGATCCTAAACGGAATATCAAGTTTCAAGTTTCTACGGGTTTTTCGTTTTTGAGCTATACTGTTCACATACACATACACACACACACACACACACTCACCATTTGCTAAAAACCACTTTTTTGGACTCAGGGGGCCCGAAAACGGATATTTCCGCTGAAAACTCGATATCGAAAATTTGACACGATTACAATACTTCCTCTTACGAAGGAGTAAGAGAAAGTAAAAAAATGATTTGGTAAAAAAAAAAATAAAAAAAAATAAATCTAAAAGGTAGAATAATAAACTTAATTATGAATCATCATAAACAGAAATGAATATTAAAATGTAATTCCACAAAATAAATGATTTAAACACTCACTCGTCTTCAGAGAAAATTGCCCCAGTAAGGGCGTACGGTGTAGAACAGTCAACTAAATCTAAAGCTTCTTCCAACTTATCATCAGGATAAACATACACAGTGAGTACCGGACCAAATATCTCTTCAGTCATTAGTTTATCATGAGGATCCTTTGATTCTACAATAGTTGGCTGAATGAAATATCCTTTTCTGAAATAGGAAATCAATATATTTATATATATTACACATACAAAACATTTCTGTATTACTAAATACTATTAAAAAAATTGTAAATAACAAAGAAAAATGTGATCATTAAACTAAATTAAACAAATGTACAACAATACTAACTTATCATCATATTTTCCACCACCAATTACTTTTGCATTTTTACTTGATTTGGCATGATCAATATATGAAGATATTCTTTTAAATGCTTTGTCATCAATCACAGCCGACATGAATGAATCGAATTCTTGGACATCTCCTACTTTAAGCTGTTTTCGTATTTCTAACAGACCTTCTTTTATCTGCAGTTAAAAAAAATAAACATTATGTCACTAAAGAATAAACTGATTAAATTTATGACATATATATAAATTTATGACAAACCTTGGGCCACAACGATTCTGGAACATACATACGAGAGCAAGCTGAACATTTTTGTCCACAGAATTCAAAAGCAGATTTAATGGTTGCATTTACTACAGTTTCTATATCTGCACAAGGATGTACAAAATGATAATTTTTCCCACCACATTCACCAATTAATCGTGGATAATTTCTATAAATATTAATATTTTTGCCAACTTGTGTCCACAATCGATTAAATGTCCTATTTTAGAAGGTAAAAAAAAAAAAGATAAGTTATATATGCAATTTTAATTGATCATTAAAAAAAAAAAAAACAGAAAAATATTGATAAAAAAATTATTGTATAAAACTTACGGGACAGAACCTGTGAAATTAATACCGGCAAGATGTGGAGAACAGGTGATAGTATCTCCAAATACTGGTCCATCAGCTGGTACAAAATTTACAACTCCTGGCGGTACTCCAGCTTCGGTCATTATTTTGAAGATGTTGTAATTAGATAATAAAGCTGTATCTGAAGGTTTCCACAGTGTGGTTGAGCCCTAAAAAAAGAAAATAAAAAATAATCACATTTAATTAAACAAAAAAAATAAAATAAGTATTGCCTCACACTGGCAATAAATAAATACGCACTCACCTTCTTCTATGAAAATTTTATGTACAAAAAAATAACTAGTCTTTCAAAACTATTAATTAAAGACAATAATTTCAAAAGGATATATCTAATCACTAGAAGAACTTATTTTTGATGATAAAAAAATTACATTTACGCAATGCTTTAAAATAAGATATTAATGTGATTTTATTCTTTAACGAAAACCAGGTATGCCAGCTTTCTGTGTTTCACTATTTTCCTTTATTTATATTCTAACCTTCTCTGAATATGACTTTTCCTTTACAAGGGATATCTAGTAACTAACGATAAAGACAATAAGAAATTCATCAAAATATCTAAACACAAAATTTCAACCAACGAACAACGAAACTGGAGTAGGCTCTGTTTTACTTTCTCAGAAAAATGAATGCAATATGGCATCTTACATTGTGCATCTGGTATTGTAGCAACCATCTGATTGATAGCTACAAGATAATGTGATGTAGGGAGGATTAGTAATATCAAAAATTTATACAATTTTTGCTCCTATCTATTGATATCAATGCCGAAAGTGATTATTCCTAAGATCTTTTATTAAATGTTACACAAAACGCAAAACTGTACCAACGTATCCTCTTATGATTTCAGATCTACTGAAAAATTACAATGAAGACAAATTTTTTGATATTTTATCCGTCGTCATATTCCTTTTGTTCCTGCCGCACATATATATAACCAACAAACCAACAAGTGTGAGTGTAACAGAAACATTGCTTTGAAGTGAATCTCTACACGAACTTGGTGAATTTGCTCTGACGATGGATGAAAATCCGAAACCCGGTCAGGAACAAAAGGAATATGCATGGTACGGTGGATAAAATACCAAATGTTATCAAGCACTGCAGTGCGGACCCATCCTCATATTCAACAAAACAAATTTTATTAAGTATAGCTTGCCAACTTAGTTCGCCCATTACCAAAACTTTCTAGTAGCTGTGACGTCATTTGACTAAGTTGTCTAGCTCTACAATTTTGGCAAAATGAATCGTTTCTACTTATTTGTTTATAAAACAAAAGTTAAGCAAGATTATGAAGCAAGAAAGAAATGTGTTTGTAGTTTCTTCTCCAGTCCGACATTCCAGTGAAATTTCCTAAAGATTTAACTAGGATTTTCCCAGGCAGTATATAAAACTAAAACATTGCTACCCTTGTGGGTATCTAATGGCATCCTGGCACATTAATTTAGAGTACTCTCCTGTCAAGTTTGAATAGTAGCGGGACTGAAAGATTCGCTCCAATTAGGAATTAAAGAAGTAATTCGGGGAATTCGATGTCTCTTTCGAGGGTTTTCTTCTTCCTTGTTTCTGATGCAGAGGCCTTTATTCATTTAGGAACACTGAACCTCACCAATTAATGCATACTGGACGCCCTAGCTCCACCTCCTTAAAAGCCTGCCCGACGAAGACATCCTCCATTTCATTTAGCTATCTTAAATGCAGTCGACCTTATGTTACACACCCATACATTATCTTTGTGGGGGCAATATGTCTTGGGTCATGCTGTACGCTCAAACTATCTTAATCTTCCTTTCTTGATGAAAGAGATAATATCGAATTTCTCGAATAACTCTTTGCGATTCTTCCAGTCCGTAATAGTCCGCGAAACCACTGGCACGATCTCAATCGAAAACCCTAGTGTTTGGCTTAATAGCTCTAACAGCGGGCTTACTCTCTCAGAAGAACTTTGAAGCCTTATAAATATTGCCTGAAAGACTGTGAAGACTGTGGCAACTTACCTACACACAGCGAACCTCGTTTTATTACCGTAGAACTTGGCACATGCTCCATCGATCAGAAGCCGTCCTTATACCATCATTTACAGTTTTCTATTATAGGATTCCATGCTATCTTAACTGTATAATAGCTATAAATATTGGTTAAAATATTGAAAACTTTTGTTTCAATTTCTTTACAATCGGACAGTCAAAAATCGATGAACAAAAAATATATTTGCAAATTCACAGCTACTTTCGCATTAGTAAACGAACTTTGCAGCACTTACCATTAAGGCCGGCGTATAAGCAAGATTTCCACCAATTGCCGTAAAATTGAATGGTGATACAGAAGCAACAAATCCATCCAGCCCACGATATCTGTGTGAATTGAGCGATACTTCCGCTTCTGGGCTAATCGGTTGATATTTCGCCACATCTTTTGCATACATAGCATTGAATCTAAAACAAAATATGTAACAAACTTAATGACATAATAACTAGAATTTGCTATTAAATAACTGTTAAAACTTGATTACCTTTGTGCAAATTTAATTACAGACCCAAAAATCTGCAACAAATGTAACTTTTGCCAACACTCCTCTTCTTCAGAAAGATCTGATGATTTCATCAAATTTCTCATATTCTTGTTTAAAATTTGAGACATGCATTTCATTACAGTATTTCCAATAATTTTCGGTAATTATTTGCGAAAATGAACGTTTTTGTTGTAGTAAAAATATATTAAACAAAAGCCAACATTTTTAAGAATAACAAAAAAATCACATTAATTTGGAAGCTTCGAAACCTTTTATTGTACAAATCAATAATTCATCTAGGGGAAAAAACTGTAAGCACTAAAATAAAAACGAATAAAAAGTACTAAAATTAACGTTGTAAATTTCGATTCCAAAATGAGTGCACGTAACCCTTTTTTTTTTTTTGCAAAATCAATAAAGAAGCGTACAAGCATTCAACACCAAAACAATACATATTTACTAGCGAATTATCAGCAGTAAAAGCAATGGTAAGTTGCTTATAAATAATAAACTTCATCATCAAAGATCATTAAAAAAAAAAAACATAACAAGAAAGCCGTGAGAATGTTAACATAACAGCAAATGAAAAAGCTGTAAGTGATGATGTATGAGGTTTAGCCTTTGGGTACGCTAAACCCAAACAATTGTTCACATCTACCTATCCTGGCAGAGTGCATAGGGTTTTAGGTGTCAGGAAGGACAAGGGGCATTCGTGTAGTTTAATAAGTATAACTAATCGAATAACAAAATCCTCTTTTAAAATGAAACTATTTTCACTGAACAAACTGTTATTTTTTTTATTTTTGAGTAATTTCAAATATAATCTAATATGATAACTTTTTGTACACTATTTATCTAATATTTTATTTTTATCTCAAGGTATCAATATTTGATTAGTTATCGAAATAAACACCATGAGTTTTAATTAAATGGCTTGACAAACAAAACAAGCATATGAGAAGCAAGACAAGTGTTAACTAAGGTCAAACACCATCAAATTTCTCTTTAAGTGTCTCTTAAATCAATGAATGAATTTATATCTTATTATATTTTAACTGAGATATAAAAACGATTATGTCAAGAGATAATCTTAAAAAAAAAAAACAAACCGTATTCACACAATATTGTTCAAAGAGTTTCTAATGTAAAACCTCTTATATTGGAGGCATTGCTTACTAATGTAATAGGAATTATTGCAATTCTGTTATTTTTTTTTTTTTTTTTTTTTTGTAATTTAAGGAACGTCAACAACTATAGTCATCGGCGCCTGGAGCCTTCTCAGTGCACTGCCGGTTTCTGGACACTGTTCTCTCGTAACAGGCAACCTACCGAAGTTTAAGAAGCTCCTAGGAAGAAAAAAATCTAAGGGGCAGGAGTGAGCTCGAATCCGGAACCTCCGCGTGTAAGTTCAACGCGCTACCCACTGCGCTTGTGTTGTGTTTTCACCGAAAGTACTCGTACATGTTTTAAGTTTGCACTAAAAATATGTTTTAGCATTTAGATAGGGCTTATCGTGTGCCCGTATAAAACTTAATTGAACGCACGTATGTAATAGCCAGAAAAACATATTTAGGAAAAAATACGACTTGAGCAATTTTCTTTAAACTAGGAATACCAACTATACATTTATTATAACTGTATCACTTTCATTGGAAACACTTTTTACCGGAAATCTGATTTGGGGCTGGCTCTGTGGAAGCTCTAGGGGCTTTAAACTTCCTTCTATAATATCCATCACCTAGTTAAATTATGCACAACTAACATTTTATATTATGAATTCCAATTTGACAAATGGAATTAATGAGACTGAAGTTAATAAAAAGAAGTCATCTAAATTCACTCCAAGTTTCTGCAATTGTTTTAAATGCACTTATTTTTGTATAAGAAGTTTATTATGTTCTTATTCATAGAAAAGGCTATTTAAAACGATAACCTACATTCCAAAATAAAAAAAATAAAAAAAAATTTTAATTATGAATCCCTCGTTATAAAGTGGAAACAAAAAAACCAGAGGAAAAATGAGGAGTGCCAATAATAATATACTTAAATATTTTTGGCACACTGCAAAGGGTCTTTGCCAAACACTATTCATTGTTAAAAATCGGTAACAATATCTTTTTTATAAAATCAAATACAAATGATACGACTATAGTCTTGTTGTGTTGGTTTATGTGATGGATTATGATCCATCGAACTGAAATTTTATAAAATAAATATGATTTTTATAACCAATAATTTTTTATTATTATTAATTTTTTTTTTTTTTTTTTAATACAGATGGTCGAATAACATTCAAAAATACGTTCTTAATTATTTAATGAGAAACAAAAGTTCAACATATAACTTATGTGTTGACGTTAACAGCAGTGTCTATAATAGGCTAACAATTTTATTGAAATAAATATGAAAGAAATGGAAATTTAAACTTCCGACGATTATATTGCAGGCTGGAAATTATTACAAGGCAATAAGTATTACGCAAATATTAGAGAGAAGGTAATTTAAAAAAATAATGTAACTAATGACAGTGATTATAAACTAATAACAATAATTGCACGATATTTTATTCAAAAGAAACCAATTGACATTTTTAGGAAAAATTAAACGTCACATTTACATAGTTTTAACATTACACAACCATCCAATAGTTCATCCTATTTTGTATCGTTAATACAATACAAATATCATAAAATAAAATAAAAATTTTTAAACAATCAACAGTAATTATTATTACATAATTATTATGACGTTATCATTTTAAAAAAGACAAAAAGAATCAACAGCCCTTATTCTAAAAAAGCAAACGAACCAAAAAATCAGGAATTAGAATACAAATATAGCAAGATAAAGTTGATTTTCTGATTTTTGTATTTATTTCATTTAAATAATATATTTTCGGTTTCATTAAGTTTAAAGAAGAAAAATGAATTTGTGAGTTTTCTGGAAATCTAACTCAGCAACCTATTTGTAAAATCGTACTTATATTTACCGATTTTCTTTAAACTTTGAATTTATCAATACATTTATTTAATGGAGTTTAATATTTGCTAGAATCATAAATTTAACTGTAGTCCAATTTTAGAGGAAAGTTTAAAGCAGAAGTTCTCACAGAACACCTCAAAAATTTCCTAAATAGCATTTCAAACCATAGTCATAATTAAAAATCATTGACGTTTTTTGACAAAATACCGAAAACTTATGAGAAATTGTTGTTGTATTATCTCATGGCCTAAATTTTGAATGAAACCTTCGGGCCAGAACTATGGTTTTTCAACTTTCAGTTTTTTTGGGATCTGTTCACAACAAAACATACCAATCGCTAAAAACCTTTTTTCTTATTGAGAGAGTTATCAAAACAAATGAGTAAAAGTTAAGAAGAATGCCATCTTTTTTATTCATTATCGCCGTCTTAATAAGATCTAGAAGTGTATAAGTGTACAAAAATTTACTGCTATAGAAGAAGAATAAAGGAAGTGCCTACACAATTTAATCCATTGCTCCTGGAGTTATTCCCGGCGGATTAGTGTTTGCAAATTTATCGTAGAAGGTTTGAGCTACCTTTTTTTTTTTTTATAATAAATTGCTAATTCTCTCTGTATGTATTCAGGAGGAGAATCAATGTAGAAAATCTTCCATGATCGCAGACTTTCCTCTTTTGAGAAAATAAACACATAACAAATCCGTTTCTACAATTAACTACTGCGAATTTTTAAAAAAGGACAAGCCGTCTTATTTATAATACTCTTAAGGTCATAAACATAAATTGGTAAGGCTTAGTGCAAAAGAAAAATTTTAAATATTAAGGTTTTTTGTTTTTTTTTTAGTTTACTATGAACGAAGAAACTGAATGAATTTATGGAGGAAACTGATAGCAGCTTTCAGTGAATCCAACAATGTAGTCCAATCTGGAAGTTGATTTATGAAATCATAAGGCAAAGATTCGAGCATTTGCATATCTGTTGTAAGCTAATTAGCTGAGAATTAAGAAAATTACGTACCAAAACTTTTTATAAAATTTTACAAAATATTAATATTTACCTGATAAAGTCGATCAATTCAGCAGCACTATCAATCTCCGCTTGCACAACAGTTTTAGCCTGGCCAAGCATTGTGGTGGCATTCAACTTTTGCCGATATTTGGTTGCCATCATATCCGCCGCTTTTCTCCATATTGCTATTCTATCCTTTAAAGGCACGTTGTCCCAATGTCGTTGTGCTTCAACAGCCGTCTCAATCGCTTTCTTTACCAACTCCTACGGGGCACATACCTTGGGTCACAACACTTACTCCCTGTATTCTTTACTCTGTGACGAAAGCATAATTCAGAAATATAAGAAAGAATTAATGTTGACCTTTTTTCACATTATTTATGTGTTTTGCAATGAATGCCTATGATGGTATTCTTTTTTTTTTTTTAGGGTGTAAGATAGATTACTTTTTAAAAAATGCGAGCATCTGCATTTCCGTAGAATACGAGGCGGAAATTGAAAACAATAAATGAATACGGCCGAACCAAAATAATAAAAAAAAAGGAGACAACATTAATAACTAATAAAAATAATAACAATTTTAACGTAGGAAAAAACTATGATCCCCAGGGGCACTAATAAACTATGCTGAAGCCCAGAAAAACCTCCAGAAAAAAACTAACGCTGTGCAGAGAAAAGAAAAAGAACAATTCTAATAAAATCAAAGAAACGGAAATAACTTACTGAACTGGCGTAGTAGAACTTCGCTATCTTCTTTTCATGGTCATGTGGCTGAAATGAAAATAATAAAAGTAAAATAACTTACAATAAAAGTTTTTGTTCTCAAATGCAAACAAAATAATTTCTTAATATCTAAAATAAAAGAAATTAGTACATTATTCCTAACGATTGTCTAAATAATGCGCCTTCGACATAAATTGATAAAAGCCATGAAAAGTTAATGAAATAGTAAAACTAGGTCATTTAAAGTTGTTTCAAAAAGTCACATTATTATATTTCACTAAATTTATGCTATCTATTTATAATCAGAGCCCGAATCTATTTATAACGTATCTTACGTCTATATTTATCTAAAAAAACAGACTTAAAAAAAATTAATAATTTTTCCCATACCATAACTTGGTATCTAACATCTTTTGTTCGATATTCTTGTCCACCTATAATTATAGGAACTTCTTCGCAATCGCATGCCGTTTCTTTCAGAGCCGCTTCTAATTCTTTCCGCTCCTTACTACCAGGCAAGTATTCTGCCGAAAAATATTATTACAAAACCAAACAAAATCGTCCATAATTAATTTTTTTTAATCTGATGTGCAAAACCTACCATATACTGGTTCATTTTTTACACAGAAATCTTCAATTTTATTTTCAGGGACAACAGACGAGGCACATCGAGTAGTTAACCTTTTCACAAAAGAAAAATAAATAATAAATGATAGGAAAAAAAATCACTAAAATTGTTCGCAATAAACATGGCTGGAAGAAAATTGCCCAACAAGGGGGTTGCTTAATTAGTTATCGCAACTTGAATTATCCAATTAGAGAAACAATATCCTTTCATTTGAAAGAAATCTAAATTAAATAGCTGAGAAACTGGCTAGAAGATAAAAAGAAGTTTCGTTTATTTCACTTTTAAAGATCATGAATAAATATTGGTCTTTTACTCTCTCAAGTGAAGGAGGTATTTTTGTGCATTTTCAAGATTTGAAAATAAGGTTAAAGGTTTGAAATTAAAAAAAAGAAAAAAAAAAAAATATTTATCTAAATTTACCTCTGAAGATTTCCGATAACACCCAAACGAGATAATGCCAGCATATTGATATCGTTTTATGTTTACTAATAATGCCACTCAATTGATATTTATTCAAACGAAACACACTTTCATTGATAATACAAACAATCTAACATCTCAAGAACAGAGAGAAAAAAAAATTATCTCACAATTTTTGTCCTTTCACACACGCACACACCTTAGCAAATGCCCTATTCCTATTCCAAAGGTGAAATAGAGAATGCTTTAGTCAGCTAGCAAAAGCAAAACATGACGTCACATATAATGGCAGCTATTCTTTGTCAATTCAACCATATGGTCTGTTATTACTTTTTTAATTACAAAAAATAAATAATGTTAATAGATTAGATTTCTGCAACAATTACTTCAATTAAATGTGATTTATTTTAAACATAATGTTTTTAAAATTATCATCATTTAAAATATTATGTAATAAAAAATGGTGTACTTCTCAAAGCATAATTGACTATTAAAATCCTATAAATTATTGAAAAAAAATAATTGAACATCAACATACACAGTTAATTTATAAATATAACAATTTCTATAAATTAGTGATGTAATTAAGTTCTATACCTAACCCTTCTAACAAAGTGCTTGCAAAAAATTGCGTATAATCAATACAAGAAAGTCACTTTATGTATGTCAGGGGCATGCGTAACAGTATTAGTAAAAGAACTATTTTTTTTAAAAGAATATGTAGATAGAAGATATTAGTACAAACTCTTGAAGAAATATTTAATACTTTAAAAAGAACGCCTGCGTTGCCTTTGATTTACTACTTTCTCTTACTCTTTTGGAATAAATATTTAGATCGTGTCAAATTTTCGAAATTGAATATGTCCATATTTTGAGGTTCCTAAGAAAAAAATCTAGAGTGAAACACTCACATGACCTTCTCTTACAGCTGTTTATACAAATATTCATTATATGAAAAATTTCTTTTGACTTTAAAATTTACTTATTTATCCAAACACAAATATAGAGAATGAGGGGGACCGGACAGCTAGTAATCCAGAAGATAGCATCAATAATATTTTGAACCAACACCATGCAACATTTGAAATTTAACGCCACACAAATTCATGTAGAACAATCCAAAATTATTTTTTTCTGAAAAATGTTAGAAATAAAAGTGTGTTTGTATGTATGGAAGAAAAACCCACACACAATATATATAAAATATTTTTACGTTCTCTTACTCCTAGTAACAGGATGTCAGCCAGATTTTGTCGAATTAAGTTTTTACCGGAAATAATGTTTTTGGATCCTCTGAATACGAATAAAAGTTTTTAGCAAATGGCCGGTGTGTGTTAATAAAATATTTCGAAAACAAAAAGTCACAGGAAGCTAAAATTTGATATTCCGTTTAGGCACTAACCCACCGATGGCGACACGAAGACTTCGGGCAAAATCAATCAACCGGAAGTACGATTTTACTAAATGATTTTTTCCAGATTTTATTTTTTCGTAATTTTCTCAAAAACGACTCTAATGATTTTCTATTCACACAAATACCTATCACTTTTATTTGAAACATTTTCCTAGGAAAATCTATTTTTTGGTAGTTGTGGGGGAACGTAGCGTTATGTTTTCCTCCAAAGTACCACTTCAGATAATATATGGTTTTACTACCTAATAATATTAATACTCACTAAAAGCGTACATAGAATTCCAGATTTAAAGAAAATCGGTTAACCGGAAGTTACAGAATAGTTTTTGAGTTTTTTGGGATTTTCTTGTTAATGGTTACAACGATTTTCTTTAAACTTGGAATAATTGCTGAATAGTTAGAATGGTCTAGCTTTCTCCAAAAATAATATTAATATCTCTATGTGTGTGGTCGATAAATCGTAGGAAGCTGAAACTTTAATTAAGGTTCTATCAGAGGTTGCAACAAGGTTTTAGTCAAAATCAGATGACTGGATGTACCACTTTATTGGATAGATTTATCTAGCCTAGTCATAGATTATTCAGTTTTTGTAAAACCCCTATATAAAATGCAAGTTTTTCAATTATTTCAAGAATATTTTAGTAATCGGGAAAAAAATGTAGTAAATTTTACGTTTATAATTTTTTCCGTTCATTACACTATCATTTCTGACATATTATCTAAATGGACGGAACGAGTTAAATTAATTAATAATATTAATGGCTAAGCGATAACTACTACATCATTTTATTTTATTTGTTTGTCTATTTGATATAAAATGCAACATAAAAAAAACAATTAATATTACATCATCTAAATGATTGCTTTTCTTTAATTTGATTCACAAATATTGTATGAGACATTATTGTTTTTTTTTTTTTAGACCTTATTAATTTTCAAGGACTGCAAGACATTAATTACATTAAAGAGTATTGCTAATTGCTACTAGAATGTGATGATAATATTGTTTCATGTAGTTTAATATTTATTATTGAGAGTTACCGTTATAAATAATAAAAAAAGGAAACATTTTTACATATTACCTAACTTTTAATTAAAAAGCCTTATTATTAAAAAAAAAGAAAAGTTAAAATAGAAATAATTCATACAAAGTTTGCCCTGTATTAAATCAATTTTTTCAAATGTCTGTAAAAAAATAGATACATATTTACTGGTATGTGATTAAATTTGACGATTTTTGAATACAGATGTCATTTTATTAAGGTCACCCAAGAGGGGTAGATCTACACTAGGCTAAGCAAACTATAGATTAGGGCCTGACGTTTGGAAGAGCCTCACAAATTTGGTTAATATTAAATTATCCATTCAAATTTGTATTAAAAAAAATATTAAAAGTATTATTAATTAAAATCAGTAAATAAAAGTCTCTGATATTATAAAATTAAATTGTATTTTTTTTTTTCCAATATCCCGCGACAAAGGCGTTAAGCCATTTTTTGTCTGGCAGCCCAATATTTTTCTTAAATACTACTCATACCCTGTATGCAGGGCACGCGTTCAGATGCTGAAAGGTCATTACGCCGTTATTGTACAATGGGCAAATCGGCGAGTCCTTTATACCTATTTTGTGGAGGTGGGCTTGGAGGTAATCATGCCCTGTAATTCCTCGGAATAGCACGACAGAATCTTTTCTTGGAAGGCCGGCAGATATCTTATTTTCTAGCAGCGTTGCGCACTGTTTTCAGCGCCATGCTATTTAACTCCGCGTGTGATTTTTCCTTCTGTGCCTACCTATAACTCTTTTAGCCGAAGCAAAACACATTGCGTAGTCGGGCTGAACACATTGACTCCCCTGTTTCGCAAGCTTATCGGCCTGCTCGTTCCCTAGTAAACCACAATGCGCAGCAATCCATTGGAAAGCCAGCTGCTTCCCTTCTGTAAGAGCTTTTTCAACCATTTCTTGGCACGCTCTTAAATTCCACTTTGAAATCCCATTACAGCTATTAACGCAGCTTGGGAGTCACTGAGAAACGCTATTTTGTCCAATTTCTTTTCAACTATATATTTCAAACCTATCAGGATAGCCCGGACCTCCCCATCGAAATTTGATGCCCACGTTCCAACAGGTTCTGAAAACTGGAAGTCGATACCATACACTCCAGCTCCCGCATTTTTAGTGGCACCTTCTGCTGACCCGTCAGTATAGATGTGGGTCCAAGGAGGAGATGGATAGCATTCTTCAAGCATTTCAAGGGCTAGAGCTCTTAACTCGGTCGCACTGTTATCGCCTTTCTTAACGGGCTCCATGAGATGGAGACGTAACAATGGTGTTCTCCTTATTTTCCAGTATGACTCATTGTGCAGAGGCTCACTCCTGCCAAGGAATAAATTATATTTTTGGTGAATAGCATCCACTTGAGTTGAAAATTTCACCTGAGTTTTTAGCCTTGCGACTTCAGGTGGTCTATCTTTTTCCCAATAATGAATCCTCAATCTTGCTAGCCTCTCTTTCATGTTTAGAGCTGCAATTTCTCGCCGAACTCTTAGGGGGTATATTTCCGATTGCAATTGCATAGCCGCGATAGAAGTGGACTTTGGACCCCCTGTAATCTGTCTAAGCGCAACGTTTTGGACTTTTTCTAGCCATTCTTACACAGAATCCGAGGCAGTAATAAGTAATTCGAAGGCCGTATTCAATTACCGGCCGTATGTACGTTTTGTATGCCAATGCTAGCACGTCCTGAGTAGCGCCTCATTTAGTGCCCGCCAATCTACTAAGGAGGTTCATTCTCTTTTTCCCTTTTTCTACAAGAGAGTTCACGTGTTTATTCCATCCCAGTCTGTTATCCAACTGCACTCCCAAATAGGTTGCCGCTTCGGTTATCCGAAGTGGTTGTCCATTGTACCTTAAAGGCACATTATGGTGCTTAGTGGACAGACTAAAAAGTTGCGACACTGTTTTACTGGAATTAACATTCATTTCATTTGCATTTGTCCAATCCCGCAATCGCTCCAGAGTTCCATTGAAATGCGTTTCTAAGGCTGAAACATCGCTACTACTTGCCCACACAACCAAGTCGTCTGCATACAAAAGTGCATTAGTTCCTAGGTGCGGTACTACGTCATTTATCATTATGCAGAAAAGTGTGGGGCTTAAGACCGAGCCCTGAGGAAGTCCCTGTTTCATCTGCTTATAGGGGGAGACAGCATTCCCGTACTTGACCCGTATGAATTGCTGAGCGAGGAACGAGGCAATAAACTTGAAAAGGTTACCATTTACGCCTATGCCAAGCAGCTTTTCCAGCAGAAGCCTCCTCCAGACCCTGTCATAAGCCGCTCCACAAAAACTGCTTAAGTACTTTGCCTTCTATGGAAACCATCTTTTACCTCTTGCGAGAACCTAGCTTAAGTTTCACATCAGATTTTTTTGAAGTAATGTCAGTAATGCTGCTAGAATTTTTAACAATTTAATTCAGTAATATTTACATTTACAAGAGAAAAAAAGAACATAAGAAAACACGTACGACCTTCTACATATTTAATGGGATAATTTAATGCGAGAACAGTCACTGTGTTGAAATTGAATTATAGAGGGAATTCTAATATAATACAGGGAAGTCAATTAAAAAAAAAATCGATGGAACAATTTTTCGATAAATTGCCACCCACTAGTGGTCATTGCGCTATTTTCAACAATTAACTTGGTGTGGGCCCCCAAATTTATCCCATCCCCACACCATAATTGATTGTCGTTGAAAAGAAGCAATTCTGCATGGTGGTCATTGACTGAAGCGAGCCCCCTGCCTTCTCCACAGACGAATTCCACCTTCTAAAGAATACAGACCAAATCCCCATTGCTCCGCAGTTCAATGGAGATGCCAATTTGCAAAAGCTAACCTGCTTACCGATGATTCCGAAATAGTAGTGGTCCTGATGCTAGCCTCCTAGCCATAAAGAGATAAGACCTACTTTTCCCTATCGTCTTCGTACAGTTTTAAAGCTAACGGTGACTCCCCGAACTTGTAATAAGTTATCCCTGAGCTCTGTAGCTGTTACAAACCTATTGCGAACAGAGAGTGAAATAAATTGGTAGTCCAGATCTGTTGTGACCCTTCTACGACCACTTCCGGGTCTCCGACTCGTATTCCCTATATCGTACGCTATGTACTTTCTCCCTAAGAGTGACTGCTCTAATAGCAAAACAATAACCATTTTTCTATTAATAAGGTTAAGCAAATAAAGTAATTTAATGATGAAATTAAAAATAAAGCATTTCTTACGAAGTATGTCTAATCAGAAAGCCACACTAAATAAATTTCTATTGTTTTCAATTTTTATTCTCTAGAAAGTTAGGAGTTTTTGTGATTAAAGTATTGTAAATAATACCAAAGCTCGCACAAAATGCAGTTATAGTTTTATATAGAAAGTGACCCATTTTTTTCTACTTAGTGTACATTGAAATAATACGTCATCAGAAATTCTAACTCCTAGGCTTCAATAGAAAAGTATTTAAAAAAAAAAAAAAAAAGTACATTTTGATCTCAATAAGTCGGGAAAGTGAAATTAAGGCAATCTCTTTTTTAAATCACTTTTTCGAGGCTCTCAAGTATATATATATATACGATTATCCGGGCTAATGGTGAGGAGAGGCGGCATGGATAATCCGCCTAAATTGGATAATAAAAATTGGATAATCCGCCTAAAAGGACAAGGCGGCATGGATAATTCTAAAATACAACATATTATACCTTTCTAAGGCAGACAATTATTTTCATATGTTTAATGCTCATTATTATTAAGAAAACCTTTGATTTTGGTTTGTTTGCAGGAATCTTTTAATGATTTTTTTTTAATATCAGTTCGAATTTTTCTGGCTATTATGTCGTTATACTCGAATTCCCATTGGTCGATGTACTCCAACAAAGTGTCAACAGAATTGAGGTCGTGTTGAGATTAATGCGATTGATAATTTCTTCTTCTCCACTTTCAGCTTAAGCGAGCAAATATGTATTTAAATAAAAAAATACATATACATATAATTATTTTTACTTTCTCTTACTCCTAGTAAGAGGAAGTATTGTAATCGTGTCAAATTTTCGATATCGAGTTTTCACCGGAAATATCCGTTTTGAGGTCCCCTGAGTCCAAAAAAGTGGTTTTTAGCAAATGGTCTGTGTGTGTATATGTATATGAACCGCATAGCTCAAAAACGAAAAATCGTAGAAAATTCAAACTTGATATTCGTTTACTTATCACCATGGGATCGGACAGTGGGTCATCTGTCAAAATTCCTCAACCGGAAGTACCACTTTACTAGTTGTTTTTTACGTTTTTGCGATTTTCTCAAAAATGGCTCCAACGATTTTACAATTCTATCATCACAAACAAAATTAGTTAGAAATAAATAGATGGCCGAAATTCCTAGTTTCAAGAAAGTTAGTAAACCGGAAGTGCACTTTTACTTGACAGTTTTTCAACGAATTTCATTAAATTTGGCACACAAACTATAAAATTTGTCAATTATAATTTTGAGAACCTAGGAATAAGAGAAAGTTGTGTGAGTGTTTCACACCAGATTTTTTTAAAATTAAATTCATGCACGGATAATCCGCACACGGATAATCGGGAGTTTACTGTATATCTCTGATGAAACGTCAATATCCAAATCACATTCTGGATGCCCATCAGATCTGTGGATTAGATCGCCGGGGAAGAGAAGTGGAAGCTTTTTTTTAGCCTTCATAATGGGCCTACACCTTCATAAAGCCAGGTTGCTCGAGGTTCCGATTGCTGGGGAAAGAGAAATATAGTCATCTTTGTTGTTTGTTGAATGGACATCAATGCATGTATTATTTCCAATGAAAAATTAAAGAGTCCCAAGTTTAACACACTGCAAAATTTTCTCTTTTAGTATAAAGAGAAAATAAAAATTACCTAAACCTTTTTCTGAACAAATTGATCATAGAAATTGAAGCTTTACTTAATCCATTAGTAAATAATCATGATAAATATACATGTCATCTTTACAAACACCGGAAAAACAAAGACTTTTGTTACCCTTAAATTATAATTTACAGTAGTATTAGGAATGAAATAAAAGTACTCATTGCATTTACCATTTTTTTCCCCTTAAACAGTAAATATTTACTTATTTATAAGATAACATTACCACTTAAATAATATATTATATATAATGAATTCTTATAATGAGAGTGAGGACAACAGAGTTATAATAGTTGTACTAAATTCATCACAAAAAAAAAAAAAAAAATACTGAAACCCCCTGAAAAAATTAAGTATTTTAAATAAATAATGATTGAATAATATAAAATACAAACAAGATAGATTCAATGGTGTGAGCAACTTAATAAATTAGTGGATTGCGCCAAATAGTATACTTATTCCAGTTGATTATTTTAAAATAACATAGAAAAAAAAAAGTAATATATTTAATTATTACAATAACAGCTTTCACATTCCTTATTTAGTAAGGTGTCTTAGTTTTCAAAATTTCCAATATTGGCAGCATTGAATTGTGATCAAGTAAAAAATGAAATGACTTATTTTTATTTTATAAATGTTTTAACAAGCCTCCCAATTTGTTTTTTTTTTTTTATTAAGTTTTTAGCACGCTGCTTTCATTGTTAGTTTTCATTAAATGCTCAGTATTTGAAAACTGACAAATAACAAAGTTTGGTAAACTGAATTAAGAAAAAAAAAAAAAGTTTAGTTTGTGGATATGATGAAAACAGTCTTTATTGAGATTCTACAGCAGTGCTTTACAATATTTTTAATACTGTTTATAAAAAGAAGAGCCAGTTTTAAAAATTATTGTTCCCCCATTAAGAATAAGAAATACAAAAACAACAACAAAAAGAAAGAAAAAAAAATGTCTTTGCGACACAACCGTTGGTTTTCAATTGTTTTTATTTTTATTTTTATAAAACATTGTTATTAAAAAGATTTATTGCAATATAGACGGTGTGAGTCACTCAGTCGTCTTTTGAAGATGTGTCAGACTCATCGCCTGAGTCAGTGACTAATAAATTTGGAAGGCTGATTGCTGTAGCGGTATGTCCTGGTGCTAGTTCATTGTATGCAGAACATCCTGCTTGGAAAGCTTGACATCTTGCTTTCCTATTACCAATTGTTTGTGAGGCTACACGTGATAGTGTACGTGGTGGTGTTGTACCACTACTACCAGCAGCTGACTTACTAGTACTAGAAGTTTTACTCTTACAAGAACCTTTACAAACGGGCGTTGAAGTTGAAGACCCACGCCTTTCAGAATTGTCCCTCCAAACATCGCCAGATGAATCGTCCAATACTGGTTTCCACCGTACACCTTTCCACTGGCCAGAACCAGTGGATGGCCTACGTGGCGAACGATTTCCACTTTCACTTTTTCCATTTCCACCACCACTTTCATTAGTAGTCTCAAACGATGATTCCAACACACCACCACC